>JALIZH010023981.1:0-33456 GCA_030522465.1 Rhipicephalus appendiculatus | reverse complement strand
CACTATACGTCAATTTGGCCACATTTCGTGCTTCGTAGTTCCGACTCACAAAAAATAATGCAACATGTTTTTACAGATTAAGTTAGAACACGTGCTTGGCTTTAATTCTGGAGAGTTTAAAGAAAATCGAAGATGGTGTTTTTTTTAAATGATCTTCAAAATATTGCATTTTGAGGGACATGTACTCAGTTGAACATTTCTGGTTAACGTTTGAAGCCACTCTCAGGTATTTCGTTAAGCACACTTGTTCACAAAACATAGGGCAATGTTTTTAGAAACTTTCGGAAGTCTGGCATTTATACTTGCGGAGGAAAAAAATCTTGAATGTGAGCATTATTGAGCTTTGTGTCGATTTCGCGATTTTTTTTCCTAACAGAACAACATCATAACTGCAAAGTAATAATTTTTTCTCAACGCAAACTATCCGTAGTATGTGGAGAAAACTTTTCAGACCTACAGCTACAATATTGTTTTTGTAGCGTCTAATCGAAATCCCATTTTCGCGAAATTCGAAAGAGGTGGTGGCGGCTCAGTGGACACTTGTGAATTTTTTTGAAGAAGGTGAAATTTTTTCTCGCGAAACCAAAAGTGGTTTTGTGGTCATGGGGACTCGGAAAACAAAATATATTTTTTCGGCGAAATTAAAGGGGGTCGGCGGACATGCACCGACGTTCTTCTCTGAACACACCCAGTATGGCTTTACGCATGGAAAGAGTGCGGTTATGGCGCTGTATTCGCTAAGGCAGCAGATAGAGCACCTAAAGCGAAACAACGTACCGGCGTTACTAATATCGCTCGACTTTAAGGGCGCCTTCGACTCCGTTTGGCATCCCTTGGTCTTATAGTTTCTTCAAAAACACGGATGTCCTAGAAACATCTTCAATCTGTTGAAGTCATTTTTAGAAGATCGATTTGTAGTTTAGCAATCTGCGTTGGGAGAAGTTTCAGAGCAGCCGACGCTGCGGAGCCTGCAGGGGTCCCCATCAGTCCGCTGCTGTGGAACATTGTAATACATGGACTCCCTCGATATTGACTGGCCGGCTCAGGTGTCAGCACAGGCGTACGCTGATGACAAGGTGTTGCTGTTGTACGGAATCACCAAGACTGGGCTCGAAAATCTCGCTAAGGAGGCCCTAGACAGAGTATCGATGTGGTCACTTACTGCCAGGGTCCAGATTAGCACGCCTAAGTCATTTTATTTGGCCTTCCCACATGGGACACCCTCCATCAAGAGTTCCTCCTTCCGCGTGCTCATGGGTGATTGTAGGTAACGAAAAGATACGATCAAAGTTCTAGGAGTGCTATTCGATTCTCGATTAGGATTTAAAGAACATGCTGATTACATTAGGGAAAAATTGGAAAACATGCACCGAAAATTATAGCTTACTTTCGAATGCACTATTCCTCAACCGGTCACGCACTCAAAATGATATATCGACAAGTTATATTACCTACAATCACCTATGCAGCGCCGGTATGGTGGCCTTCGTACCCGGATTCCATATTAAAATTTAAAGTCAATTCGTTACACAGGGTGCCACCATTGGCTCTCACCCGAGCGTACCGCAAGACGCGTACGGCGGTACTTCAAGTTTTAGCAAAGGCACCTCCACTAGAACTTGAACTGGACCGGCTGTGTACAGAATTTCACCTGTTCATCTTAAGAGAGCCAACATGCTACGGACCAGATTATTACCATCCCCATGCGGTAGAGTATGCCATGAACCCGTCCAGCGTCCATCCCTCCGAGAGGTACCACTGCACTTTTGCAAGGCTAACAACGGCGGAGGCAGTAGCTGTGTCGCAAACCCCAGCTATCCATGTCTATTCGCCTCGAGATCTTGGAGTGGCGCCCTCTCGCGTGTGACGTCAGGGAGAGGACTCGGATGCAGCTCTTCGCGCGCGCGTTCGCTACGTGAAGGCTGCTCGACGCTGCCGGCCTGTCTATCGCGCTCGAGTTATTGAAACATTGGTGGGCTAGTTGATAAAGCAATGTGTACTGAATGTTCAAGCAAAATGCCCATCGAAATCGAGCGGAGTTGCCGTCAGGAACACGTTCTGTGTCGATTGCTCCTGTTGTCGTCTGCTAGCCATCCATGTGTACATCTGCTTCTATGGTGAATTTTTCTTTTCGCGACTGTTCTATGGCCGTGGCGCACTCAAAATGACTTTCCTGCCCGTTTTCGATAACTGACTTCAGCGTTCGGGCTTGAGCTTCCATGTCTGCGTTAACTTAGCGCAATAAATGTATACCGCGTACTGGGCTTGTTCGGTTGCCAAGCCTGCTCCTTCGATTCAATTCATATGTTCGGAGCATGACAAATGACAAACGACGTGTGATGTCATTCAAATAAATTAAGTGGCGTTACCGGCAACAACGTTTGATTAAATACACATTTTAGTAGTTGCTGTGTAAGCGCGTCGTAAGTACTTTAAATTGAAACACGAAATAAACAGGGTGAGTCTAAAGGGGATGCACGACGGGGATATGAAATATCGGTAGGTTGTCCGGAGTGATTTTCTTGTTTTTGTTCTATATTTTTGCAACATATTTTAATCCTTACGTTAATAAATCGACGTTTGTTCACTCGTTCACGGTGGTCTGAAAATATGCTGAACAGAATTAGTGTAATCATACTAACGTTCATAAATATAAAGCTTTCGCATCGAAAGATGTATTTGCAATAAAATACTGTAAATCAGTCTCAACGGTCGACTCCTGATGTGGCTTGGTGCGATCACTGTACTAAAGAGACTCGAGTTCCTTATGCATTTGCCTAAGTTGACTCGAAGGCGAAAGCCACCTTTTCTTGAGTCGATGCATTGTTCTTTCGCCGCCCCCCTCCGAATGCTTTCTGGACGTAACGTGGTTTTGCATTGAAGCGTTGTACACATCACCTGGTTTTGCATCGCCTCCGAGATGGGCCCACCAATCACGGAGGCAATGCAAAGCGACGATGTCATGTGATGACGTAATCATGCGACATGACGTTATGACGTCACAAATTTTGTCGGTCTGTGATGTCATGATGACGACATCATGTGATGAATTTTCTCATCAGTCGTGCTGACGCTGGGGACGCGGGACGCCGACGGTCAATTTTCGAAATTTATGTGGAATCTAAGGCTCCCACCTTAAAATATTCAATCTTGTTACAGTACGGTAAAGAATCACAATAATCAGCCACAGGGGCCAAAATAATGGTGGGAAAGAGCCTTCTTTCTCCTCTTCCTGGACACATTCGCCGATTTTTCCTAATGTTTACGAAGCTGTATTATCGGTGTCAAGAGAAACGCGAACACTGCAGCGGATCGCGTTGCCCAAGCATTAGAAATATAGTGCGCGCCATCCTGTCATTACCATTGGCAGGCTCGCACAGTCGAGTAGGTAGCATCTGCGCGATCGAAAACATAAATGCGGCTCATGAACGTATCTATCTCTAATCATAAGAGTCGAACTGTACCACGCGCACCACTGCTGGCGTTTCATTCCGAGCGATCTTGTTTGCATCCAGCTCGCCCAATCTATGCTAGTGGTCCGCAATAACCCGCTCGTCGACGAACTTATCGATTTCATTTTGTCGGCTGTCGTGTCTGCACAAGTCCACATGACTACAATTGGGAGTGGAGCGTGAATTTTCGTTCATCTCAAGTCTGTTTACACAGCGCTAACTATAAGCCGCAAAATTGATCGCGCTGCGATTTCAAAGCAGCGGAGACTCTCTTTAACTCACTTGGCGGGGGCGTTCGCGCTGTCACGTAAGCTATTTCAACGCCATCCAGCCCAGTGAGCGACGCTACGAACTCGGGGGCATGAACCTGACCGCGATGGCTGTCGGTATGCAGAAGATATGTTAAATGTTAACGTTTCTTAAACTCATTAACGCTAGCAGTCATCTCAAGAAATATCATAAGAAAATGCAGCTAGTAGTCGAGGAACGCCGTGCGACGCGAGCGCGAACTGTAACGAAAATGCTGCTGTTTTAGCCACAGCGTAGCAGACGACAAAAGCCGAATCCCCGCCCTTGCGTCACCAGAGCGCCGTTCGCAGCGCCGCCATCGGTCGCACACGAGGCGAATACAGATGGGTCATACACACAAACAGCAGCAGGATCCGCCTTTGTAGTACTCACCCGCACGGAGCGAATCATCAAGATGGCCCAATATCGTTTGGTTAATGCTAGCGGGGCCTATTGTGCAGAGACCCTAGGCTCTAACGGAAGCGTTACTTTATCTCAGTGAGCGACCTCTCTGCTACCCGGTCAACATATACACGGACTGCTTGTCCCTGCTGTCAGCCTTGACCACTTTAAAGATCACAGACGCCCGAGTCTTTAGAATTAATAAACTGCTTAGTTCGTTAGCCCGGACGTCGACCGTACGGCTATTTCATGTCAGAGGCCACTCTAACATATATGGCAATGACTTGGCGGACATGACAGCGGCTTCTGCGGCGAAACACGGCATAATGCGGACATCAAAATTTTCTATAGCGTCACTTCCGGAATAAATTCTTCAAGCAGATGCATTTGCAATGGTATAAGAATTGGCATACAGACAATCACGATACAGAATTATATAAATGGGTACCGGATATCCAATCCATACCCAAGTACTTCCCGCCACCCAAATCAATAGCTAGAATAATAACTGGACATGGCCGCTTTCCGCATTACCTGTCGAGATTTCGTTTGGCAAGCAACAACATGTGCTACTGTCGCTCGTCGTGCGAGTCATTTCTTCATTACTTGAATCAATGCCCCATGACGGCTTACCTGGCTTCCAAATTGGACGGGCGTACGGAGGATGCCCCGGTCGAAGAGACGGCGTAACCCCGTCTCCTACCGAACAAGCGTAACCGAGCTATACTGATACGCATGGAGCGTTTAGTAAGTCAGGCACTGCCGGACTTATTGGCCGTGACGGGCGACCCAGATGCGGATTGAGGTGCCCTGTGCAGTGCTTCTGCTCTGAGCAAAGTATGCGCATACGCATGGAATGTCTGCATACCTGGGAAGGCCAATGTGCATTTTTGCGCCACTGTTCTATCATGCTTTGCACAGAAATTGCATGAATAATAACCACTGCACGTCGAACATCTCTACTCATTCACGTGGGGAGACTCTGGCTGCCATGCGACGCTGTGGCTGGCGTCATCCCAGATACTCGGGAGACCAGGCAAACCATTGCGCAGGCACTACTGGTTGACGTCCCTGTAAATGCCCCTATGCTTTCGTCTGGTCTTAAGCCGTGGCTGACTTAGTTCCAGCGGCTTGGAGCTCGGCGGCCCAGAGGGGTCTACCTGGTCAGATGTCGGTATTGTGCATGGCACAAATTGAAGCATGGCAGCATGCAGACGATGCATCAAGTCTTCTTTATGACACATTACTGCATGGCTCAGGTCCTGATTCAGTATGCACGTGAAAAGGCTCGCAATACCCGGAAAGCGAAGACTGCCGCTTGGCGCTGTGGCTGGCGCTGTCCCAGCTTCTTGGGAGGCCGGCATCTCAGCCAGGCGGACATAAATACGTGACAACACGTGTGAGTTACGCCTGGTGCTGGCTTGAAGCCGTGGCTGGCTTCTGTCCAGCGACTTGGACAGTGGTAGATTGCTGTGGCCTAGTTCGCTGGTTTGATTTGGATGGCGGACTATACGGCAAAGGTCACTTCTCATAGCATTTATTCTGTGATTCCACAGACCGCTCGTTCTGTACAAGTGCGAGCGCTTGCTTCTCCTGCGGAGGGACAACTCATCACGCACTATACGTGGTGATGGGCGGTCTCTCTTCTTTTATCATGTATTGCTTAGTTTCCAGGTACATGTCACAAGTACGGGCTCCCTTCATCAGGCTCTTCATCAGGCCAGGCTTCCAGGACCATTAATTGCAGAGGACCTCACAGGTCCCCCTTGGCACGTTGGATCGAGCCTCATCATCCCGGCGTTCTCATGAGTGCTTTACTAATAAACGCCTAGGTGAGTACTTTCTGTGCTCGCTGAGCAAACGGCTTGGGACACATAAGCGTTCCCGTGCCTGAAATTTTTTTCTACCAATTGGCTTTTACCATTAAATTAGCGTTTTTGGGTAGCTTTTATACCCCCTATTCGTTTACTTTCAATTGGTTTTACGCCCGTGATTGCTATCAGTAGGAGCGGGCTTGTCACCACTTTTATTTTATGTTATTTTCCTGTCCGGGTGACGGAGAGTTTGAGGTGGGGCGGAAGATCTTTCACCCAAACCCCCTCGTTTCCACAGGTTACAACTGGGATATAATAGACGGGTACATGTTTAGCGACCACAGGTTGCTTCTCTTTTCTCTTTCGGAGAGGACGCTTCCATCTGTCAAAAAGTTGACATTTCGCGGGAAAGCCACAGTTTTGGCCGCTTTGAAAAGTGACACTTGGTTCTCCAAGGTTGTCGGTGCTGATCTTCAATCCGGAGCTGCGCTTGATCTAATATTACATAAATTCTACGACATATACGACTCGCTCATCAGTGCAAACTTGCGCAGTGTTCGTACTGGTCCCCATCGGGCTAATGTCTGGTGGACCCGAGAGCTTGATGACGAGCGCAAACAAGTAAGGCGTTTGCGCCGCGCTTTCCAACGGGCGCGCGATCCGGATATGAGGAAGCAACTGCGTTCCTCCTTTTCTGTTGCACGGACGCTGTATAGGAACAACATACGAAGGGCACGGGACGCCTCTCTCAAGCGCTTTTGTTCGCAGTGTCTGTTAAACTGTCTACGTTTGGAGCACCATATCGAATCGCGTTTAATAAACTCCGTCCGCCGGTACAGCTTCCGCCAATAAGATTGCCCGACGGTACATTGACTGCTAGCGTACTCGAATCGGCACGTCCTCCTCCGCACACAAGTGTCTAAAGATAATTCTGTTAACGACGACGACATACATCGGGATATCCGGCGCATAGCGTCTGCTAATGCGGTCTCTACCCGTAACGATCGGTCCGTTTACACTTTCACAATAGATGAGCTGCGCTCGCACTGTGTAGGACAAATTCGGCGCCGGGTCTGGATGGCCTCACTCTTACCACTATTAAATCTCTTTTCGAATATCATCCAAATTTCCTCTTGTTTATTTTTAATTCGGCATTGCGATTAGGACATTTTCCGACTGTTTGGAAATCTGGCAAAATTATTTTTATCCCCAAACCCGGTCGTAACCCAGAGGATACATCTTCTTACAGCCCAATAGTCATGAATTCATTATTCGGCAAAATTTTAGAACGTCTCCTAAACTCCCCCCTTTATTTTTTTCTTAAGTTCAAATAATTTAATTCAAAATAATCAATTCGGCTTCACTAGTGGTAGGAGTGCGGTCATGGCCCTCCACGCCTTGAAAGAAAGGCTAAAACAATTCAAAAATTTCAAGATACCGGTGGTATTAATTTCACTAGACTTTAAAGGGGCATTCGATTCCGTTTGGCACCCGTTGGTTCTTACCTTTGTTCAACGTCACGGGTGTCCGCGAAATGTATACTACCTATTGAAATCCTTCCTAACGGACAGAAATGTAGTATTGCAATCTAATGTCTCCAATGTCCACGAGAGTCCTACTCTGGGAAGTCCACAATGGTACCCTATAAGTCCGCTCTTGTGAAACGTTGTTATTAGCGGACTATTGCAGACGCCTATGCCGACTAACGTGAGCATTCAGGCCCTATGCAGACGACACCATACTTATGGTGTCGTCTACTACAAAGGCTGCTTTGGAGCAGACGGCAGCCGAAGCGTTGCGGAGAGTGGGTCGCTGGGCGCACGTCGCAAAAGTAGTGGTCAGTGTTTTGAAGTCCGAGTACATCGTATTCCGAATGGACAACCTGCACTTCGCACTGCAACATTCAATATTATCATGGGTGATGGACGGTTGCAACGCTAAGTCACTTCGCATATTAGGTGTTATATTCGACTCTCGATTAGGCTTTAAAGAGCACGTAGATCACATCCGGCAAAAATTTAGAAAATTTGGTTCCCAAAATTTTAGCTTTCTTCGAAATTCATTATACAGGTTCAGGTAAACCGGCGAAAATGTTATACAAACAAGTCGTGCTACCGTCCATCACCTATGCTGCTCCGGTGTGGTGGAACGATCCCCCTGATTCACTCCTCAAGGAAAATATAACTTCTGCGCACCGTCTTCCGTTGATAGCGTTAACGGGCGCTTATCGCACCACTCATACAGCTGCGCTGCAGGTGCTAGCAAGGGCGCCTCCCATTGAACTAGAGCTGGTGCGTGTCTGCGCTGAATTTTCATTATTTACTCTAAGACAACCCACGTGCTATGGAACAAACTATTATTTGCCCGTAACATTACAGTACGCCAGGGATGCGTGGGAGGACCATCCCGCAGATCGGGCTTGTTCTCACTCCTTCACGCAATTAACCCGCCATGAGATTAACCATGTTACCCGCTCTCGGGCATTGCATATCTATACCGACGGGTCGTATACGTCTAGAAGTGCTGGAGCAGCCTTTGTAGTTTTGACCCCGCGGGAACAAATCGTCAAGGTGGGAAGGTTCCGAGTGTTGAACGCCAGCAGTGCCTACTGTGCAGAGGTTCTGGCGCTCCAAGAGGCACTTAATTATTTATTAACGATTACGATAACCTTGCCTGTCCACATATATACCGATTGCCTCTCTGTATTGTCAGCAATAGCCAGTCCAAAGTCGTCGGACGCACGAATATCGCAGTTGATAAAAGACCTCAGGCTACTTAAGACGAGTGTTCCCGTGCATCTTTATCACGTACGCGGGCACACCGAAGTTTCTGGGAACGATTTCGCCGATGCAGCAGCCGCTTCAAGATACTAAATATGGCCTTACCAGACTTTCGAAATTATCGATGACATCTATTAAGACAAAATTCTACAATCAAATGTACAACTTCTGGTATACCGATTGGTTACAAAATCATTCCGGCACCGCTCTATTCGATTGGGTCCCTAGTATTGAGAAAATCCCGGTCTACTTCCCACCACACAGGCCGCTCATCCGGATTTTAACTGGACACGGTCGTTTCCCTTTTTTATTTACATCGGTTTGGTCTTGCTCCCAATTCCCTGTGCCCATGTGGTGCGCAATGCCACAACATTCTTCATTACCTAAATGAATGCAGTGCCACGGCGCCACTGGCGGCCACTCTTGTTCGCACTAGACATTCCTCTGCTATTACGGTGGAGGAGTTTCCGGAAATTCTAAGCGTGCGAAAAAACCGTGTTATTTTAATCAGAATTGAGAGAGTTATTGACGAGATGCTGCCAGATCATGCGCGCCCACAACCTTTTCCAGACGGCACATAGCCAAACTTGGTGTGATGACCTTAATGGCCTGCACTAAAGCCTTGGGTACATGAGCATGTCTTTTCTGGCGGTGGATAAGCGCTCTTCCTTGAGCTGCTCTTTTCTTCGACCTTCTTCTTATCACCTTTTCCGAGACGGCTGGTAACGGCTGATCATGGGGGTATCGTTACGATACAGGTGGAACCGTTCAGGGTGTGGCGGCCCCTAGTCCAGCGACTTGGACGGGCTTGAGTGAGGGATCTACGGAAGCTCCCAATATGTCGTCACCGGGCCTAAGAGTCGTGGCGAGCTCTACTTCCACCGACCAGGAAGGCGGTTTTCACAAACCCACTCTTCAAAAGCATGCGCTTTCTTTCTCATGGATCGGTGTCAGTGTGCATGCAGCACAGACTGCATCGTTTCTAACTCCTCGTGGTGTTTGGACACCGGCCTACTTTAACGGCATGCAGGACCGATTAGTGCAAGGCCCAGGCTGCAGGTTTGCACGCTAACGTTGCATGGCATGCACTTACACTGCATCTTCATGGCATGGCAACGGGAATTCCCTGAACAGGGACAGGGAGCTCGATTAAGGAAGCTGTCTGCATATTGGGGACATCTGTGCCGCGCTGGTCAGTTACCAGGTCGTCATTCTAACTTTTCCTTTTTTTTTCTTAATTTTCACTTCTTAGGAAGCTTTTATTGTTCCTGGGTCTCTCAGTTTCTCGTCATGACAATCATTTGTCTAGTTCGTTGCATATCGTCACAGGTGCGACAAGAGTGGCTCATGTGTCGTTTTCAGGCGCTATCATTCATCTCCTAGCACATAACCTCACCAGTTTATTTTTTGCCTTTCTCACCAGTTCACTCGATGTTTGGTACTGGTCCTCTTTTAGAATTTTCTTTCTCCTTTCCCTTTCTTTTAACTCAACGTTGGATTCCCTAGGAAACCCTGTAAATCCCTGGTGGGAAGTACACCTTGTCAGGACATTAAAAGGGCAGGCTGCTGCTGGGCTGATCACCGGCCGGGCCTGATGTTGCGGCTAGCTTGTGCTACCTCATGCATGAGGGCTGGAGTATATTTCTGTGCTCCAGGCCTCATGTCCTTTGTGCCTCACCTTGTCATTGAGTCTTTCAGGTTTCCCGTGGAGTCCTGTTCTGGAGTTCATCCGTAGGCTTCACTCATCACCATGCGTCAAGGCACGGTTTTCCCTGGGCACATCGGGACGGCCTCAATCATAGCACACATCTCATCGACCTATTTTGTTTTAATAAATGGCCTACGCGAGGGCCTTCTGTGCTCACTGAGCCAACGCTTTAGGACCCACATGTGTTACCGTGCCCATTTTTTATTTTTCCAATTGGCCTTTTTTTCCGAAAAATTTGCTCTTTGCGTAGTTTTATACCCCTTTCCATTTATTTTTAATTGGTTTTACGCAGGCTATTGCTTCACGTCGGAGCGGGCTTGTCACCACTTTTATTTTTATATTATTTTCCTGTCCGGGTGACGGAGAGTCTGAGGTGGGGCGGAAGAGTTCTTTCAGCCAAACAGCTGGACGAGTGTATTCAGTGTAGAGCGGGGGAGTTTGGAGGCGGCCCCTGGGTTCCCTGCTGTGCCCGGTTGCCCGGGCCTTACCGCCACGGATTTGGCGGGCTGTCCCTGGGCGCTGGGGGGCCCGCCCGCGGCCCCGGACGGCCCGCGCTCGTTCGCTGCGGCACTGGCTAGTGCCGGTCCGTCCCTGGCTTCCTCGGTTCCCTTAGCATTCGGGCTGGACATGGGCGACTTCCCGGCTACAGGGCTGCGCCGGGATCACGACCACCTTGCGTTCCTGACACCTACCGCGCAGACGACGACGCCGGCGAGGGACGTGCTGCGCCTGCTGAAAACCAACATTGACCCAGCGGCCAAGGGCATCACAGACATGGCCCTGCGACACACCAGGTACGGCCTGACCGTCTTTACGAACAAACACGACACGGTACACAACATCGTACAGGCGATTCAGGAAAACGCGGTCACGCGCGCGTCACTCTCCGTCCACGTTCCGGGCAGGCGCAACCCCCCACGTGAGCTTTTCGGGGGTGGACCCCGACATAGACCAAGACCGGTTCTTTGCGATCCTCAACGAGCGAAACGCAGGTTTGGGGATTGACGTGGACCAGTGCAAGGTCAGGGTCGCGTTCAAAGAGAGGTCAGGCACCTGTGCATACGTCGGGGAGGTCGATCACGAAAGTTTTAAAAAGATAATGTCGCGGCCGCGGATCTCGCTGGGATGGACAGTTGTGCAGGTGTCGGAGGACCTGCACGTGCTGACGTGCACGTTCTGAGCGACATACGGACACGGCCGAAGTTCCTGCCCTCACAAGAACGACCCGTCGAAGGCCACATGCATGAAATGTGGCGGCAACCATCAGGCGGTGGATTGCTCGGTGCGTTTGGGAGACGCAGCTGTCTGCTGTAAGAGTGCAGGAGGGCGGGCAGGCTGGCCGAGAGCCACCCGGCGGGTTTCCCGGGCTGCCTCCTATTAATGGAGCGATTGGCGCGCCTTCGGGCTCGCACTAACTACTTACCCCGCGAGTAGCAAGGAGCGGGGGTCCGTGGGTGCGGGGATGGAGGAGGAGCGAGCGGGAGTGGGGGGGACCGGGGAGACGGGGGGAGCGGCCAGGCACAGATGAAGGTGCCCGCCGGCGGCGCGCGAGGGCGAACCGGCAATCGGCCGAGCGGGGGCGCGAGGGCCGGTGGCGGTGAAGATCGTACAGGTCAATCTTGATCACGCGCGGCTCGCGACCTCAAACCTTTGTGATCGTATGCAGGAGTCGGGGGTCACGATGGCGGCTGTCGACCCGTACAGGCCCGGCAAGAAATTGCCCAAGCCGCCTTCGGGGTTTCAATACATAGCGGTGGATAGGGACCCCGCCGCTGCGATCCTTGTGCAGAGGGCGCCCTTCGACATCTGCCCCCCTCGTAGTTGCCGAGCTCGTCGTGGCGGTGTACTGTGAGGCGCCAGGTTTCGAGTTCACCTTGATATCCGCCTATGCCCCGCCGCACAGGTCCATGGAGCCCACCCTGGTGTTGGTGGAGCAAGCCATGGACATGTCGCGCACTAACAACATCGTGGTCGCGGGCGATTTCAATGCGAAGCACAGTGCGTGGGGAGCGCAGATCTCCGACCCGCGCGGGTCCCGTCTGGTGGAGTTTGCCGCCGCCAGGGGCCTCCTCGTCCTTAACGACTCGAGCTCGTTACCGACATACGAAAACCGCTACTCCATGAGTTGGATTGACCTCACGCTCGTCACGCCCTCGACGATCGTTGCCGGTTATTCGTGGCGAGTGTGCGAGGACACCACTTACTCGGAACACCGGTATATAGACGTGGTGATAGGCCAGCAGGTGGTGACAAAGAGGAAGAGGTTGACCAGGTTTGCTCGCGTTCAGATGCTCGAAGCTCTGGGTCGCGAGCCGTGGTTCGGAAGGGTGGTTCGATCGGAAGCTGCAGTCGGCCGACGCACTCGAGAGGGTGGTCGCGCAGTTCTACCGGCTCTTCGATGCGTATCGTCGTAAGCACCTCCGGCCTGCACATGGCACAAAGCGGGGCAACCCCTGGTGGACGCCGCAGCTGCCGTGGGAGCGAAAGCGACTGAACGCCATGCGCCGCTGGTACCAGCGGTGCAAGGACGAAGTCCTTGCGAGCGGTGTTTCGGGCGCAGTATAGCGCGACCCTGGCCGCATTCCGCCGTGACACCGCGCGAGCCAAAGACGCCTACCTTCGCGGCTTCTGTGCAGAGTGTGCGAGAAAGTCCATCTTCTCCACACCGTACAAGGAGGCGCCGTACAAGGAGGCGTTTGGCAGGCAGCGCGTCGATCTGGTTCTGCCACCCCTGTCGAGACCGGATGGGACTCACACCCCGACGCATTTAGAGGCGGCGGCTCTGCTACTGCAGACGCAGGTGGCGGTAGATAACCCGTCGACCGACGATTCCGGTCACGCGGAGGTGCGAAGGCAGGTGCTTGAACCGTATTGGACGCGGGAGCAGGACGCTTCTTTTACGCGTCCGGAGCTCGACGACGTGGTTAGGCAGATGCGAGACCGGTCGGCGCCGGGCCCGGACGACATAACACCGGCCGTCGTGAAGGGCCTAGTGAGAGTTCAGGCGTCGTTCCTGCTATGGCTCTTTAACACGGCCCTCCGTCTGGGCCATTTCCCATCGTGCTGGAGACGTGGGCGTATTATTTTCAACCGGAAGCCCGGCCGTGCACCCGAGCTCACGACCTCTTATCGCCCGATTTGCGTCGGGCGATAAGGCCACTTGCAGACCACCTGCGCGACAAAGAAAACCACCCGTCTGCAAAAGTAGTCGCCTTCAAGAACATGGCGGGCGCCCTCCGGCCAGAAGCAGTCAGGCAGCTGTACAGGCAGGTAATCCTTCCGGCGATCGCATACGCCTCGACCATCTGGTGGCCTGAGCGGCCTGACTGCCGCTTGAAGAGTCGCCTCATCTCCGCCCAGCGTACGGCCCTGCTGGCCCTTACCGGCGCATACAAAACCATCCGTACGGCAGCGCTCCAGGTGCTTATGCACGCACCCCCCATCGAGCTGGAACTTCAGCTCCTTAACAAGGAGTTCAAGCTCCTGCAGCTGCGCAAACCCGTCACATGGGAGGGCACGACAGTGGATCCGGAGAGCGTGGCGCTGCCAGGGGACAGGTGGGGCAGGCACCCGGCGGAGTTGTTGCCGGTGGCGAGGGCATGCCGCTTGTGAGGCCCGGGAGATGGCGCAGCGTGCAGGCCTGCACGTGTACACGGACGGGGCGCGCACGGCCTTTTCGTCGGGAGCGGCCTATATCGCGTTCGGCCAGGGTGTATCGATTTGCCGCCGTGGGACGTTTCAGGGTGCAGCACGCCACCAGCGCCTATTGTACGGAGGTGGTGGCGCTGGCAGAGGCTCTTCACTTCCCGGCCTCCAGAGAATCCCGCGAGCCGGCGTACGTGTATACCGACTGTCTGTCGGTATTGCAGGCCCTTTCCAGCCCGCACTGCTTTGATCCGCGCATCCACCACATGCGGGAACGCATCGCGCGCATCTCTGCCCTAAGATCGTTTTACATCTATCACGTCCCGAGCCACCGCGGTATCTTTGGGAATGAGCTGGCCGACTTTCTGGCAGCGCGGGCCGATCGTTTGGGGTTGCCCCGAACGGCTCTGGTACCGGTCAGAGTGGTGAAGGCGCGCCTGAGGCGAGCCTTGGAGCGTATCTGGGCTGCGGACTGGCGGGAATCCCACTCTGGAACAGAACTCTTCCCGCTGGGTCCCCGACTTCACGCACCTGCCGCCATTCTTCCCATCGAACCGGCACCTGGTGAAAATTCTGTCGGGGCACGGCGGATTCCCAAGTTATTTCCATCGATGTGGCCTCTTGAGGGAAGCCACTTTGTCCCTGCGGCATACAAAGGACCTCTATCGAACACTACTACGGCGAGTGTGAACTAACGCGGTCGCTGGCGGAGCATGTTCAGCCACAGGACGCCCTCGCAGGAAACGACCGCTCGGCCGTTCTTCCGGCAGCCGAAATCGCGCGCTCCTTACTCGTATCGCGAGGGTTGTAAGTGAGAACATGCCGGACGTCACGTCATGCCACGTCACGTCACGAACATGCCGAACAGGCACGTAAACTGCAATACACATGCACACGTCACACACGCCTGACCCGAGACTGGTTGCCTCACGGGCGCACAGGGCCTTTGGCCGTGCAAGGCAGGGAGTTAATCCCTACCTGTGCCCCGTTGGGCAACGGTCGACGGCAGGTGGGACGGTCGGGCCGTACCTCGGCTAACGGGTCACCGTCATGGCATCCTTGACGTCACCGAGCAACTGGGTACGGGCACAAGGACTGCAGACCTGCCGTTGCGGCGACAGCACGTGATGACAACCTGGCAGCACCGGCTACGGATCGCCTCTGGACTCCCGAGAAGAAGTATGTTACGTGGGCGCCGGTACCTGAACTGTGTTTTTTCATTCTTTTTTCTTTACTTTCCTTTCTGTTAACTTAGTATGAACTGCGGCACTGCCGCCTGTCGTGGCGTACTGCCAGTTTTCTTTTTCCCATTTCGCATTGCCCTCTCGTCTCCTATCCCTTTCTTTCCACCTCTTGGACTTGTCTCCTCCCTCCCGCCTTTCTCACATGCCTCTCTTCTTTTCCTTTTCTTTACTACTACGGCATGATGATGCCAAACTGTGTGGTGGTTTATTGAAAAAGAAAAAGCTCCACCGGTTTCTGTGCTCGTCGTCCCAACGCCTTAGGGCGCACAACCATTACCGTTTGCCCCAATGTTACTTTTTCCAATTGGTTTTTTTCAAAAATATGCGCTTTGGCTATTAATTAAAAACCGCTATTCATTTATTTTTCATTGGCTTTAAACCTGGTATAAGTAAGCAGGGACAGATTTTTCCCACTCCTTTATTTTTGCCTTTATTATATTGGGAATGTGGGAAGGAAGTTTACCGGGGCGGAAGAGTTCTTTCAGCCAAACAGCTGGACGAGTGTATTCAGTGTCGAGAGGGGAGTTTGAACGGGGCGGAAGAATTCTTTCAGCCAAACAGCTGGACGAGTGTATTGAGTGTCGAGCGTAGAGTTTTACCGGGGCGGAAGAGTTCTTTCAGCCAAACAGGTGGACGAGTGTATTCAGTGTTAAGTCGAGGGCTGGCGGGAAGTCTTGGTGGACGCCAGAGTTGGCTGGGGAGAGGGCGCAGGTAAATGCGAAGAGAAGGCGGTTCCAGCGATGCAGAGACCAGGAGCTCCGGGCGGTGTATCGACTGGACTACCACGCGGCGCTGGCGAGATTCCGATCGCATATAAGGAATGCGAAGGACCAGTTTGAGGGCGGAATGCAACTCGGCGTGCTTGCGGAGGAGCATATTTTCAGCTCCCCTTTCGGGAGGCATTCGGTCGGACGCGTGCTCCGACATTTTTGCCACCTCTGGAGGGTCCTGACGGGTCGGTGACGAGCACTCACTTAGAATCGGCCGCCTTGCTCCTGCGAACGCAGGTAGCGGTGGACGACCCGACCACCGATCTCTCCGGAGCACGCATCGGTTCGCGAGCTGGCGGCCTCACCGTATCAATCGATGTCAGTGGATGTGCCCTTCACGATGGGTGAGGTGAAGGAGGTCATATCAAAAATGTCGCTCAGATCCGCGCCCGGTCCCGACGACATCACGCCAAGCCACGGTGAAGGGCCTCTTCGCGGTCCGCACGACCTTCGTTATGTTCATCATGAACGCGGCACTCCGTCTCGGGTACTTTCCTAGGTGCTGGAGGCGAGGCCGCATTACCTTCATCCCTAAGCCTAACCGGCCCCCGCAGAAGACTACCTCGTACAGACCGATTTGCGTGAATTCGGTGTTCGGCAAGGTCCTGGAGAGGTTACTGAATGGCAGACTGTATCACTTCCTGTGGAAGAATGGCCACGTGCATCCTAATCAGTTTGGCTTCACGCACGCAAGGAGTGCCGTTCTCCCGTTGCATGCCCTTAAAACGCGGCTAGTACAACTCAGGGCCGCAAAGACCCCCGCCATCCTCATGTCACTCGACTTTCAGGGAGCATTCGACAGTGTGTGGCATCCGCAGGTCCTTCGCTTCCTCAGAGAGCGACATGTCCCGGCCAACTTGTATGACATGTTGCGTACGTTTCTTAGTGAGCGGTCGGTCGTGTTTCGAGCACAGGTTGGGCAGGTGGAGGCACACCCCTCTTTGGGCAGCCCGCAGGGTTCACCTTTGTCGCCCTTGCTTTGGAACATCATCCTCCACGACCTGCTCTGCTTACCCATGCCGCACGGTGTCACGACGCAGGCGTACGCGGACGACACCCTCATTATCATCCCTGGAGATTCGAAAAAGAAGCTCGAGGAACTGGGCTGTAAGGTGCTCAACAGGGTGTTGACCTGGGCGCGCTCGGCAAAGGTTGTAGTCAGTAAAGAGAAGACGTACTGTGTTCTCTTTTCGCACAGCCAAGGGGGCATCGGCAAAAAGAGCCACCTCACCATTCGGGCCGACAGAGGCGACAGGGGATTGACGTTCAAAGAATCCATTCGCATCCTGGGCGTGACGTTTGATCGGAGGCTCTCGTTCTTCATGCATGCCGACGCGCTGAGGGCGAAAGTCGAATCGATGATGGCGTGCGTCAACACCTTGGCCTGTTTGCAGGGCGGACGCCTACGCCCAGAGCAAAAGGTAAAAATATACCGTAGCGTCATCCTCCCGGCGATGACGTATGCCTCGCCGATATTGTCACGTGGTTGTGACGTCGACGAAGGCAGAACTCGGTGGGTTCAAAATGAAACTGTTTATTAGGCCGAACTTGTGGCCGGTAAACAGAAAGTCAGAATTACAGCAATACACACTGCACTGATAGCGGCGAACAGAGCGTCGGCCGTCGATCAACTAAACATCGTTGGAACGCGCCGGCTTATATAACTCACGCGTCGAACATTCTAGCCTTATCACTAGTCGTCGCGCACGCTCTGGAATAATCTTGAGTGTGAGCGTCTTGCGTGTAATCTTAACAGAACGATCTACTACAAGCGAGAAGCTTCTGGAACAATAAGGCGCGGTCTGCGCCGAGTACTGCTGATAGTCTTTGTGGGCGGAAACCGAATACAGTAAAAGAACCGCGCGTGGCAATGCCCCCCTCTGAAAAGGCATCGTCCCGATGCTTAGAACCAAACACATGGTAAAAATACATGCAACAATAAATAACGACAATAAATCAAGAAAGTTCAATAAGCAAGAAAGTCCGATGAAAGAAAAAAACGGACAGTCCTCAGGTTCACTACCGCGCGTAAAACGGCTTGAGGCGCACGACATGGACGACTTCAGGTCGCGCGCGGCGCCGTTGAGAGTTCGAAATGCCGTCGGGGACAACCTCGTAGTCGAGTGTGCCGAGACGTCGAAGCACCCTATACGGTCCGAAGTATCGTCGCAGAAGTTTTTCGCTAAGTCCGCGGCGTCGTATCGGCGTCCACACCCAAACGCGGTCACCGGGCTGGTATTCCACGAACCGTCGTCGAAGATTGTAGCGGCGGCTGTCAGTCGTCTGCTGATTCTTGATCCGCAGGCGGGCCAGCTGTCGTGCTTCTTCGGCGCGCTGTAGGTAGGCGGTCACATCGATGTTTTCCTCATCGGTGACGTTCGGTAACATGGCGTCGAGCGTCGTTGCCGGGCTCCGTCCGTAGACCAACTTGTATGGCGTCATCTGCGTCGTTTCTTGCACGGCCGTGTTGTATGCGAAGGTCACGTACGGAAGGATGGCGTCCCACGTCTTGTGTTCGACGTCGACGTACATGGCCAGCATGTCGGCGATGGTCTTATTTAGACGCTCGGTCAGGCCGTTGGTCTGTGGGTGGTAGGCGGTGGTCCGGCGGTGACTTGTTTGGCTGTACCTTAGGATCGCCTGAGTTAGGTCCGCAGTAAAGGCCGTACCTCTGTCGGTAATGAGGACCTCTGGGGCGCCATGACGCAGTACGATGTTCTCGACGAAGAACTTTGCTACCTCGGCGGCACTGCCCTTGGGCAGGGCCCTTGTCTCGGCGTAGCGGGTGAGGTAGTCAGTAGCTACGACGATCCACTTGTTTCCGGAATTCGACGTCGGGAACGGCCCCAGTAAGTCCATGCCGATTTGCTGGAACGGCCGGCGAGGTGGCTCGATGGGTTGCAGAAGTCCGGCTGGCCTAGTCGGTGGTGTCTTCCGTCGCTGACAATCTCGGCAAGTCCTCACGTAGTGGGTGACGTCGGCAGTGAGGCGAGGCCAGTAGTACTTTTCTTGTATCCTTGCCAGCGTACGGGAAAATCCAAGGTGTCCAGCTGTCGGGTCGTCATGCAAAGCATGCAGAACTTCTGGTCGTAATGCCGAAGGTACTACGAGGAGGGAGTCGGCCCGAAGTGGCGAGAAGTTTTTCTTTAGGAGAACGCCGTTGCGCATGAAAAACGACTCCAGTCCTCGTCTGAATACCTTTGGCGCCGCGGTGGCTTTGCCCTCGAGGTATTCCATAAGGCCCTTGAGTTCCGGATCGGCGCGCTGTCGCTCGGCGAAGTCGTCGGCACTTATGGTTCCCAGGAAGCCGTCATCATTCTGGTCGTCCAGCGGCGGTGGGTCGACGGGGGCACGAGACAGGCAGTCGGCGTCAGAGTGCTTTCTTCCGGACTTGTAAACGACGGTAATGTCGAATTCTTGAAGTCTCAGGCTCCACCGTGCGAGGCGACCAGAAGGGTCCTTCAAGCTGGCTAGCCAACACAAGGCGTGGTGGTCGCTCACAACTTTGAAGGGCCTGCCGTAAAGGTAGGGGCGAAACTTTGATGTAGCCCAGATGATGGCAAGGCACTCCTTTTCTGTTGTGGAGTAGTTGGCCTCTGCCTTTGATAGCGACCTGCTAGCATAACTGATAACCCTTTCCAGTCCGTCCGCCCTCTGCACAAGGACGGCGCCGAGTCCCACGCTGCTCGCGTCGGTGTGCACTTCTGTTTCGGCGTGTTCGTCGAAATGCGCAAGTAACGGAGGCGTTTGCAGGCGTCGTTTTAGTTCCTGAAATGCTTCCTCCTGCGGCGTTCCCACTTGAACTCGACGTCGGTCCTGGTGAGGTTAGTGAGAGGCTCGGCGATGCGGGCGAAGTTTTTAACGAACCGCCTGTAATAGGCACACAAGCCGAGAAATCGACGCACGGCCTTCTTGTCGGTGGGTGGCGGGAAAGCAGCGATGGCGGTTGTCTTTTGCGGGTCGGGGTGTACTCCGGATTTACTTATCACGTGGCCCAAGAACAAAAGTTCTTCGTACGCGAAGCGACACTTCTCTGGCTTGAGAGTGAGTCCGGAGGTCTTGATTGCCTGAAGTACAGCTTCAAGGCGCCGCATGTGTTCGTCGAAGTTCGAGGAAAACACAACGACGTCGTCCAAGTACACAAGGCAAGTCTGCCACTTCAAGCCAGCCAGTACAGTATCCATAACGCGTTGGAAGGTCGCGGGGGCCGAGCAAAGACCAAAAGGCATGACCTTAAACTCGAACAGGCCGTCTGGTGTTATAAAGGCAGTCTTTTCTCGGTCTCTCTCGTCGACTTCGATTTGCCAATAGCCCGTCTTCAGGTCCATCGACGAAAAGTACTTCGCGTTGTGGAGTCGATCCAGGGCGTCGTCTATCCGTGGGAGGGGGTACACGTCCTTCTTCGTGATCTTGTTCAGGCGACGATAGTCGACGCAGAAACGTAGCGTCCCGTCCTTCTTCTTCACCAACACCACGGGAGACGCCCCAGGGACTCTTGGACGGCTGTATTATGTCGTCGAGCATTTCGTCGACTTGCTTCTTTACGGCTTCGCGTTCTCGCGTCGAAATTCGATACGGGCTCTGACGGACTGGTCGGGCACTTTCTTCAGTTATGATACGATGTTTGGCGACTGGGGTCTGTCGAATTCTTGACGACGATGAGAAGCAGTCCTTGAATTGCAGGAGCAGATTTCTGAGCTGGTCTTGCTTCTGCTTTGGGAGGCTGGGGTTGACGTCGAAATCTGTTTCGGGACCTCGATTCGTCGAAGAAAGTTCGGCAGTATCGGAGAGGGCGAAAGCATTGCTGGTGTCCACGAATTTCTCGATGTAGGCGACCGTCGTACCAATGTTGAGGTGCCTATATTCGTGGCTTGAAGTTTGTCAGCAGTACCTTTGCTTTGCCGTCGCGCAACTCGGCGATGCCTCTTGCGACGCAAATCTGACGGTTCACAAGCAGGTGCTGATCGCCCTCGACGACGCCTTCAAGGTTAGCGGGTATTTCGGTGCCGACGGAAATGACGACGCTGGAAAGAGGCGGAACGGTGACCTGCTCTTCTATTACATTCAAGGCATGATTCTCCGGCGACGTGTGGGGCGGCAACGCTTTTTCTGAAGTCAGTGTTATCGACTCAGACCTCAGGTCGATGACGGCGCCGTGTTGACTTAAGGATGTCCATCCCCAGTATCACATCCCTGGAGCAGTGCTGCAGAATTAGAAAGCTGGCGGGATAAGTCCGGTTATTGATGGTGAGTCTTGCGGTGCAGACACCGGCCGGCGTTATTAGATGACCCCCCCAGCGGTCCTGATTTCAGGGCCTTGCCAAGCAGTCTTTACTTTCTTCAACTTCGTCGCGAAAGACCCACTGACGACGGAATAGTCGGCTCCAGTGTCGACGAGAGCGGTGACGTTGTGGCCGTCGAATATTACGTCGAGGTCGCTGGTTCGTCGTCGTGCGTTGCGGTTGGGTCGCGGCGTCGGATCACGGCTGCGTCGATTTGTTGCGGCGCTTCCATGCTGCGTCGTCAGGTCTTCTTCGGTCCGCGAGGTTTCGTCGGCAGGGCTTCGTCTGCTTCGCGTCGTGTTCTGCAGGTCTCGTCGCGTTGTCGTCGTCGGCGGCCGCGGAGGATCTTCGGCATTTCCTCGTACAGCAACCGCACCTCCATCGGTTGCTGCCCTTAGTTTCCCGGATACGGGCTAGGCGACCGGCCCCGGTTTGGGCCAGTGTACTGCCCGCGGCGCGGCGACATGTAGCGGCCGGGCGACGGCGAGCGGGAAGGTCGTCGGGGTGTCCAGTGTGTTCCGGTGATGTAGTCGTCGATGTCGCGAGGCCGTTCGCCTGGCTGCGGACGCGGCGCGTTGACGGCGAATCCGCGCAGCCCCATCTGTCGGTACTGGCAGCGGCGGTACGCGTGTGGCCGGCCTCCCCGCAGTGGTAGCAGAGCGGGCGGTTGTCAGGGGCGCGCCAAACGTCGGTCTTCCTCGGAGCGTAGTGCTGGCCGGCGGGTGGACGGTACGGCGTCGGTGGTGGTGGCGGCGCTGTCTGACGGCGGAAATGCGGCGGTGTGACCTCTCTTGACATCGCTTGCGGTTGGGGACGTGGCGGTTCAGAGGTGCCCATCGACTGGTGGATTTCCTCTCGAACGATGTCTGCGATGGAGTCCACTTGCGGCTGTGGTGAGGGTAACAGCTTGCGCAGTTCCTCCCGCACGATCACTCGGATCGTTTCGCGCAAGTCGTCGAGAGCATAAACGGCTGGGCTGTCTTGACTCGTTGGGCGATTGTACTGGCGGGTTCGCATTTCCAGCGTCTTCTCGATCGCTGTTGCTTCCGACAGGAATTCCTGGACGGTCGTCGGTGGGTTCCGCATCAGCCCAGCGAATAGTTCTTGCTTGACCCCTCGCATGAGCAAACGGACCTTCTTCTCCTCGGGCATGTTGGGGTCAGCGTGCCGGAACAGCCGCGTCATTTCTTCGACGAAGATCGCCACTTTCTCATTTGGTAGTTGCACCCGTGTCTCCAGCGAAGAAGCGGCCCTTTCCTTGCGGGCGACGCTCGTGAACGTGCCCAGGAATGCGCCGCGGAAGAGATCCCAGGTTTGAAGTGCTGACTCGCGGTTCTCAAACCAGGTTCTTGCCGCGTCTTCCAAGTAGAAGTAGACGCGACGTAGCTTCTCTTCCGTGTCCCAGTGGTTGAGGCTGGCCACTCGGTCGTACGTCTCCAGCCACGTCTCCGGGTCTTCCAAAGATGATCCGCGGAAAGTCGGTGGCTCCCTTGGCTGCTGCATCACGACCGTTCCGGGAGTTGGTGCAGTGGCTGTCATAGTTGTCGCAGTAGTGGTCGTGGCCTTGGACTTTAGAGTCTTATCCGGTAGGGGTCCGAACTCTGGAGGTAGCCCTTGTTGCCTGCGGCTGGCTCGCTGCTCAGCGTTGACGTCGGTGTCCCCTTGGCGGTGTGGGCTTGGCTCACGGCTGGAGGGGGGCGTTCGGTACATGGACCGGGAAGCACCTCCACCAGATGTCACGTGGTCGTGACGTCGACGAAGGCAGAACTCGGTGGGTTCAAAATGAAACTGTTTATTAGGCCGAACTTGTGGCCGGTAAACAGAAAGTCAGATTACAGCAATACACACTGCACTGATAGCGGCGAACAGAGCGTCGGCCGTCGATCAACTAAACATCGTTGGAACGCGCCGGCTTATATAACTCACGCGTCGAACATTCTAGCCTTATCACTAAGTCGTCGCGCACGCTCTGGAATAATCTTGAGTGGTGAGCGTCTTGCGTGTAATCTTAACAGAACGATCTACTACAAGCGAGAAGCTTCTGGAACAATAAGGCGCGGTCTGCGCCGAGTACCGCTGATAGTCTTTGTGGGCGGAAACCGAATACAGTAAAAGAACCGCGCGTGGCAATATGGTGGGATGAGAACTGCCCCGATTGTAGGCTGAAGGCCCGGGTGATCTCCCTGCAGCGGTCGGTGTTGCTTCACCTGTCGGAGGCTTTCCGGACGACCAGAACGACGGCGCTACAGGTCTTAATGCGCGCCCCTCCCATTTTACTCGAGCTGGACCGGCTGAACGCCGAGTTTCGCCTGATCACCCTGCGGAGGGCGATACGCTACGGGGACGTGGTCATACGCCCGGATGAGGTCCTGTACCCCGTAGACTGGCTGGGGGGATCATCCTGCGGAATGGGTGTCGATACCGCATCTCAGGTTGAACGTGCGGCAGGCCGTCCTAATAGCTAGATGCCGCGGCCTGCACATATACACAGATGGATCATACTCTGGAAGGAATGGCGGGGGCAGCGTACGTTGTTCTCGGTCCGGCGGATCGTGTGGCCGCCGTGGGTCGGTTCTCCCTCTCCAGGGGCGACGAGCGCATTCTGCGCAGAAACGTTGGCCATGGCAGAGGCAATAAGGTGGCTGCGCAACCACCCGTCCACTCAGGATGTCAGAATCTATACGGACTGCCTCTCCCTGCTGCAGGCGCTTTCGTCGCGAAAAAACACGGATCCGCGCATAGCTGACATGAAGCGCGCGTTGAGCCACACTTACTCGGCCTCATCCATAAGACTTTATCATGTCCCGGGGCATGCAGGCGTGTTCGGCAATGAGATCGCCGACTACGTCGCCTCGCGCGCCGCAAGGCAGGGAGACCTTAGACCTGTGCAGTGGTCACTACGAGATGTCCGCGCTGTCCTCAGGACAGAACTCTACAGGCGGTGGGCACTCCAGTGGTCCCGCGAAGACAAGGACACCGCGCTGTACAAGTGGGTACCGGACCCGCGGGAGTTGCCTGATTACTTCCCACCCAATAAAGCGCTAGTCACACTCCTCACGGGGCACGGACGCTTCCACTCCTACTTCCATCGCTTTAACCTGCTTCGCGATCCTCGCTGTTTTTGTGGAACTCCTTGCGACTCGGTAGAACATTACCTGCTTGATTGTCAGGCAACTCGACACCTCGCAGAACAGCTGCAACCAAAAGCGAGCAGGGACGATGTGTGCTACCCGCATATACTACGACAACCGCGCAATCGAGCCATATTGATTAGGATGGTGAAATATATAAGTGAGGCTATCCCGGATATTTCGCGTTAGCAGGGTACCTGGCCCCCTCTTCAGTTTTCACTTCAGCAGGGACAGTGCACACGGAACGCTACTGATTGGGCATCCTCTATCACATAACAGGACATGTTAAGGCGTGCGCGTCGGGGGGATGCACGGGCCACGTCCTCCTGTTGACCCAGACGGGGGAGGTCTCGCACCTCGAGGGCGTGGACCCAGCATTACCTACCGGGGCGCACACATGACACTAGCGCAACAACGAAGAACATAACAGGATACGTGACGCCCCTCGGTGACGAAGCGTGTTGCATCAGTCGACTGTGCAAGACGGCCAGCATCTGGTAATCCTACTGGATCAAGGTGCCTGCGGGAGGACTCCTCTTTGGGATCAACTGCTCCCGGTCGGGCTCGTCAGCACCCCGTGCAAGAACTGTTTCCTTGCTTTGTCTACTTCAAAGCCAAGACTTTTCGTGCTTTGTCTGCCTCTCGGCAAGCTGTGATACGTCATCCTTTTTGTTCTGTCTCTTTTTCTTTCCTTTCTCTCTTCTTTCTCTTTCTTTTCTTGGACTTTCATTATTGCTCTTTCTCTCTTATCTCTCTTCACTATCCTTTCTCTCCGTAACATATCATACCAAACTGGGCGCGGCCCAGCTCGTCTCTGCCTCATTTCTTCATCATTAAAATCTCCGTGGGGTTCTGTGCTCGCTCAGCCCTTAGGAGAGCCATGCGTTACCTCTAGCCCACACTTTTATTTTTCTAATTGGCTTTTCTCCAAATTTGCGCTTTGGGTATTAATTAAAAACCCCTTTTCATTTATTTTGATTGGCTTAACACCTGGTATGCGTTAGCAGGAACAGGTTTTCCCACAACTTTATTTTTTGATTTTCTTTTTTAGGGTAGTGGGAATGAAGTTTACCGGGGCGGAAGAGTTCTTTCAGCCAAACAGCTGGACGAGTGTATTCAGTGTCGTGTGGGGAGTTTGACCGGGGCGGAAGAGTTCTTTCAGCCAAACAGCTGGACGAGTGTATTCAGTGTCGAGCGTAGAGTTTGACCGGGGCGGAAGAGTTCTTTCAGCCAAACAGCTGGACGAGTGTATTCAGTGTCGAGCGCGAGCGCTCGTGAGACTGTGCGGTTGCCTTGCGCTTCGGCTCCTCCATCGATCGGCAAAAGGTTAGTCATTTCGCCTTCCACTCGCTTATTTTTAGCTCTCGGCCCTTCCCGAACGTTCAGGGAACGATTTCGCCGCGTTTCCCTGAGTCTAGACCGCATAATTTCCATCATTTCTTGCCTTTTTAAGATCGCTAGGCTTAGCTCTGAGGCCGGGCATGCACCGCTGCCCAGGTGAGCGGTTATAGCTCGACTAACGCCGTTTCGCCGGCTGGATCGAGTCCCAATGACTTGGGGTCCGATTCCGGTTCGGTAGTGTCCCAATTTTCGCAGGCAGGCAATGAATTAATCACCAATTTAGTCCATAACGTGAGCCCTGAGGGCAATTCGAGGTCACAGAGCCCTGACCCCCACTACAGCCTCTCGACAGCAGAGGCTCATACCCACTGACGATCGGGACAATGAGGATGCGTTATCTTCTGTTTCCGAGCAAACTGCGGTCCCCCTCTAGCTCGAAAGATGACGTGGAGAAGGCGCGTACAGGCCAGAGCGCGTGAGAGCGAGGAGGAGCTGTCGCGCTTCTGCGTCGACGCGGGCAACCGCATCCCTGTAACGGCCCGACACTTTATCATGGCCAAGGTCTTTGAGATGGTGCAGCTTTACTCCGATCTTCGAGCCGATGCTGCCGCGGATCGTGGAGCGGTCCGGGCCCCCTCAAGGACCAGGTCGTGGAGAGCAGGCAGGGAGACGGCGGCCCTGCACCGGCGGGCTATCTTGGCCGAGACCAGGACGGGTCTCCTGCATCCCGTGGCGGTCGTCAACGATGCCGCACGTGCGGCTCCTGCCTCGACGCAACCGGGGGCTGCCTCTGGCTACCGGGGCCCTTCCTGCCTGGTGCTCCCGGCCAGCCGGTCCCTCGGACGTGTGCCGCGGCGCTCCTCTCGGGCGCCGCGCCAACTACGTCGAATGTGCGACCTGGCCTGGACGGGTCGGTTCCGGCCTTGCCCCCGGCTCTCCACGAGCACGTGGCCTTCGTCACGCCGCTGGCCCCGACCGCGACGCCTGCCCGGAACGCCTTGCGACAAACCAAGGCCAACATCGACCCCGTCGAAAAGGACATCCGCGACGTGACTCTGCGGCATACAAGGTATGGCATCACCGTCTTCGCCCACACACACGAGACACTTGAACACATGAAGTCTGCGATCGAAGAAAACGCGGTCACGTGCCACGCACTGTCGATGCGAATCCCGACCAAACGTAACCCCCACGTTCGCTTCTCGGGCGTAGACCCAGACGTAACTCCCGAAGATTTCGTGGCGCGGCTCAGTGAGCGTAATCCGCAGCTCCGACTGAACCCTGACAACTGCCGCGTGAAGAATTCGTTCCGCGAGCGTTCAGGCACTACAGTAGTCATTCTCGAGGTCGACCCCGACTCCTTCGTCAGGATACTGCAGCAACCCCGTCTATCAGTCGTAGGACATCCATTCGTGCCGCGGAGGATTTGCACGTACCCACGTGCACTTTCTGTGCTACATATGGCCACGGCCGCAGCTCGTGCCACGTGCGTCACGACGCGGCGCAAGCGGTGTGCATGCGCTGCGGCGCGGAGGGACATCTGGGGGCCGACTGCACAGTCCGTATGGGAGACCCCGCCGTCACCTGTGCAGAATGTAGGCGAGCCGGACTCGATGCTGGCGGTCATCCGGCCGGCTACCCGCAGTGCCCGCTGCTGCTCGACAGGGTGGTGCGCTTGCGGGCTCGCACAAATTATGGCGGTACCTAGCGGCAGCTCCCGCGCCGCTATGGGGGGTTCCGGGGGTTCGTGCTGCGTGAGTTTTCTGCAATTCAACATGGACCACGCGCGACGTGCGTTGTCAACTTTTACTGACACCATGGACGGGCACGCTGCCCGACTAGCGGCTGTCTGTGATCCGTACCGCCCGTCCGGCAGGATTCCGTCGCTGCCGCACGGCTATCTCTGCTATGCGGCGACGGACGATCCTTGTGCCGCGGTTGTCACACGCAATCCGCCGTTCGACGTGTCTCCCACTCACGTCTCGAGATCCGTGGTGGCCATTTACTGTGAGGCGGTGGACCACACGTTTGTCTTTGTCTCGGGTGCGGCCATCGCGTCCTCCGCGGCGATAGACCACGTCCTGGCCGCCTTTTACAGGCTCTACGAGCGCCTGTACCGCCGCCACCTACGGCCCGTCCGCACGAGACCTAGCAGTCAATCGTGGTTCACCCCTCGGTTGGCGATCGAGCGCGCAGAGGTTGCCGCCAAGCGTCGCCGCTTCCAGAGGTCGCGTGACCCAGTCATGCGGGACTATTACCGCCGCGAGGATGCGGCGGCCCTGTCTGCTTTCCGGGGCAACATCAAGGCCGCCAGAGACCAGCACGTGCGTGGTTACGCGCTTTCGTGCGTGCGCGCGTCTCTTTTTTCGTCCCCTTTCAAGGCGGCGTTTGGAAGCCTCCATCAGTTCCGCTGCCTGCCGCCCCTGGAAGGTCCGGACGGAACGCAAACGACGACGCACCTCGAGTCGGCCGCGCTGCTTCTCCGCACGCAGATTGCCGTGGACGACCCGGCCACAGACGAGGCTGTGCATCAGCCTACGCGTGCGCTCGCCGCGCAACCGTACGTCACGGTCGATCAGGACGTGCCGTTTACCCATGACAAGATAGCAGAGGTCCTGCGCGCTACGCCGAACAGTTCGGCGCCCGGCCCGGACAACATCACTCCCTTCATCATGAAGGAGTTGTTTCGGTTCCATCCGGCGTTCTTCCTGATGATATTCAACGCCGCGCTCACGCTCGGCTACTTCCCGAGTTGTTGGCGTCGGGCGCGCGTATCTTTCATCCATAAGCCGGGACGGCCTCCGGAGCGTACTTCCTATCGGCCCATCTGCGTCAGCTCGGTCTTTGGCAAGACGCTCGAACGGCTCTTGAATGGGAGGCTGCAGTACTTTTTTGCACGCTAGCGGGTACGTCCACCCTAACCAATTCGGGTTTACGCGTGGACGCTGCTCCGTCATGGCGCTGCACACGCTCAAGCAGCAGCTGCTCGAGTATAAGAACGCTCGCACGTCGGCTCTACTCATGTCGCTCGATTTTCACGGGGCGTTTGATAGCGTGTGGCACCCGTACGTCCTGCGCTACTTCCGCGAGCGACTTCTTCCTAGCCGCTTGTACCATCTCCTTCGTACGTTCCTTGAAGACCGTTCCGTCTTCCTCCGGTCGCATGCAGGACAGGTGGAGGCCCGGCCTTCCCTTGGCAGCCCTCAGGGTTCCCCCCTCTCCCCCACTCTTGTGGAATGTGGTCATTGACAGTCTCCTGTCCTTGCCCCTGCCTCCTGGAGTACGCGTACAGGCGTACGCAGACGACACCGTCATTGTCGTCCCGGCCGCCTCGCGTGCCGCTCTTTCTGATCGCGCTAATGAGGTCCTTGCTCGACTTGCCCACTGGGCCCGGTCCGTCAAGGTCGCTGTAAACACCGATAAGACCTTCTGCGTGCTGTTCGCACACGGTGCAAGCGGCACCTCGCGGACCCGTCTCTCTGCGCCTACCCGGTGCTCCACGGCCGCTGGCCCTCAAGGATTCTCTGCGTATCCTGGGTGTCGTGTTCGACTGTCACCTCTCCTTCTTCTGCCACGCCGAGTTCCTGCGCGATAAGGTTACCACGCTCGCGGCTCGAGTGGCGGCCTTCTATGCCATGCAAAGGTCGTCCGTCCTTCCGTCGCAAAAGGTCTTGTTGTATCGCCAGGTGGTGCTGCCTGCGCTGACGTATGCCTGCCCGATATGGTGGGGAGAGTCCCATATCGACTGCAGGCTTTACGCGCGCTTGGTAACCATACAGCGCGTAGCTCTCCTGGCGATAACAGGTGCGTATCGCACCACAAGTACGGCAGCGCTGCAGGTCTTGTTGCATGCGGCACCCATAGACCTGGAACTCGAGCGCCTTAACGCCGAGTTTAGGTTGTTTGCTCTGAGGAGATACGTCGCCTTCGGCTCTCTGCGGTACCGACCTGATTGGGTAGCCATGCCGCACAGGGACGTCGTCCCGCACCCCTCCCTCCATTCCATTCCCACCTTTCAACGCCTCACGCGACCGCAGGCTATGGTGGCGCTTCGAGCTCGCTCTGTGCATGTTTTCACGGACGGCTCTTACACCAACCGCGCAGCGGGAGCGGCTTACGTCGCCTTTGGCGTAAGGTCCACGGTCATTCACGTTGGCCGCTTTCGCCTAAAGCGAGCAACATCTGCCTCTGCCGCCGAGGTCTTGGGTTTCGTAGAGGCACTCAAGCATGTCTTGGCGGCGCGCTATGCCCTCCCCGTTGCGATCTATACGGACTGCCTGTCCTCGTTACAGGCAATCACCTCGCTGCGCAACACGGAGCCGCATGTTCTGGAGATCAGGCGCACGATTTCCGCCGCCAGACAAGTCATTTCGCTTAGCCTCTACCACGTTCCGGGCCACGCTGGCATTTTTGGCAATGAGGTGGCTGACTTCCTCTCTCAGCGTGCTTCCCGGCTGGGTCGTCTGCGACGCCTTCCGCTGCCGTTTCGGGTGGTCCCCCCAGCAGCTGAGACGCGAACTCCTCGAGTTGTGGACGGCTCGCTGGCGGGCCGAATTTCGGCACACCGAGTAGTACCGATGGGTGCCGGACGTGCGCGCGCTGCCGTCTTTCTTCCCGCCACCCCCGACATTGGTCACCCCTCCTAACGGGTCACGGCCGCTTCCCCCACTACTTCCACCGGTTCAACATGATGGATTCGCCGCGTTGTCCCTGCGGCGCTTATTGCAGGGACATGTCCCACGTGCTGCACGCGTGCCCGATAACGACGCCCCACACGTCGCGCATTGAGCCGCAGGATGTGTATCGGGCCGCGGGATATCCGGCGATATTGGAATCTGCGCGCAATCGCGCTCTACTGGTACGCGCGGTGCTGGCGCTCAGCGATGCCATACCAGACATTGTAAGATAACACACATATACACGGGGGTTTGCACGGCGGGAATCACCCAGTGGCCATCACGGTGGGGCCTGCGGGCCCCAGGTGGCGCCCCGCCGTGCAACCCCCTCTTGCGCTACACGTGTGTGGGCGGGGCGGTGGTGCCGGCCTGCCGTGGCGTTTCTCTACCAGCCTCCCGGGTGACCTCCAGCTACGACGCCTCTTCTCCTGGCGACGACTGGACGCAACAACTGCGTCAACCGGATTGCCCGGCATCGCCCCTGACGCCCAGCCACGAACGTTATTGTCGTGCCAGTGCTTGGAACTGCCATCACGCCTCATCGCCTCCTGCGCTTTTGCTTTCCTTTCACTTTCCTTCTCTACTCTCTCTCCTTCTTTCTGTCCTTTCTTTTCCGTTTCCTTTTCATTGGGCATGTCATTGCCGAACACGTCTCTGCCTCATTCTTCATTGAAACCACTGCTCCGCAGACTTCTGTGCTCGTTGAGCCAACGCCTTAGGCCACAATTGTGTGTCACCGTGCCCACAATTTTCTTTTTCTAATTGGCTTTTTCCATAAATTTGCGCTTTGGGTTGTATTTAAAACCCCTTTTCATTTATTTCTTATTGGCTTTCAACCTGGTATGCTTCGGCAGGAACAGGTTTTCCCTATGCCTTTATTTTTGAGTTTTTTTATCCTAACAATGGGAATGAAGTTCACTGGGGCCGGAAGAGTTCTTTCAGCCAAAAAGCTGGACGAATGTATTCAGTGTCATCCTCCCGGCGATTACGTACGCCTCGCCGATTTGGCAGGACGAGACATGCCCCGACTGCAGGTTGAAGGCCCGGGTGGTCTCCCTCCAGCGGTCCGTGCTGCTTCACCTGTCGGAGGCCTTCCGGACAACTCGGACGACAGCGCTGCAGGTTCTAATGCGCGCCCCGCCCTATCACACTCGAGCTGGACAGAATAAACGCCGAGTTTCGTCTCCTGACGTTGCGTAGGGCGGCTCGCTACGGGGACGTCCTCATGCGCCCGGAGGAGGTTATGTACCCTGTGGACTGGCTCGGGCTGCACCCTGCCGATTGGGTGTCGGTCCCTCATAGTAGGTTAAGCGCCCGCGACGCCGTCCTCACAGCTCGAAGTGGCGGGCTGCACATATACACGGACGGCTTGTACTCGGAGGGACTGGCGGCGCTGCGTACGTCGTCCTCGGTCCGGCAGACTGCGTGGCCGCAGTGGGTAGATTCTCCCTTTCCAGGGCCACAAGCGCATTTTGCGCAGAGGCGTTGGCACTGGCCGAGGCAATAGATTGGCTGCGCAGCCACCCAACCACCCGCGCCGTGAACGTTTACACGGATTGCCTCTCCCTCCTGCAGGCGCTCTCCTCGCGGAAGAACAGAGACCCGCGCATAGCGGCCATAAAGCGTACATTACGCCACATCGATCCTGCCTCACCCGTCCGGTTCTTTAACGTGCCGGGGCACGCAGGGGTTTTCGGCAAGAGGTAGCGGACTATATCGCTTCCCTCGCCGCCAGACACGGCCAGCTCGAAGCCTTACAGTGGTCGTGGCGGGAACGTCCGCGACGTCTTCCGGAACGAACTCCACAGACGCTGGGCGCTCCAGTGGTCACAGGAGGACCGGGACACCTCGTTATATAAGTGGGTGTCGGACCCGCGGACGTTGCCCGACTGCTTTCCACCTAACAAGGCGCTGGTGACGCTCCTCACGGGGCATGGCCGCTTGCCATCGTAATTCCACCGATTCAACATGATCCGCGACTCTCGGTGTTTTTGTGGGAGGCCCTGCGACTCAGCAGAGCACTACTTACTCGACTGCGAGAACCCCAGCCACCTCGCTGAACAGCTGCGACCGCAGGCGAGCAGTGACGAAACTTGCTATCCGCGCATCCTACAACAACCACGCAACCGCGTCCTGTTTATACAGCTGGTGAAATGCGTGAGTGACGCTATTCCGGACATCTTCCGGTAGCGCCGAATCCAGACCCCCTCCAGTCTTCTCCTTGTCGAACGAATCAGGCGTACAAACACATTCTTTCACCTGACTTTCACTGTACATATCACGACACGTTAGGGTGTGCGAGCCGTGGGATGCGTGGGCCACGCCCTCCTGTAGACCCAAAACGGGCGAGGACATGTGCCTGAGAGGTCGTGGGCCCTGCGCCATCTCCCGGTGAGCACTCATCACACCAGTGCAACACGGCACCAGACAACAAGACTCATGACGCCCCCTCTGTAACGGCAAACTGTCGACGGTGAAGTCGACTGGTACCCCTGTGTGATACCGCGACGTCGGATGGCCCAACGAGCTAAGGTGCCGGTGGGAGGCCTTTTTCCTCAGAGGACTGCTCTCAGTCAAGTCAACCGGTACCAGCGTGTAAGCCTTCGACAGCCCACGGTCGAAAGTGCCGGCGGAGACACTTCTTCGTTGCAAGACTGCTCCTGGTACGGGCGTGTGACACCACGCCTTCGGACAGCCTTCGAACGGCACGATCGACCAAGGCGCCGGTGGGAGGCTTCGTCTTTGGAAGAACTGTCCCCGGTCACATCGACTGGTACCTTTACGCAAGAACTGGCCTCCGGTGCTGTGTCTCGAAGACACCCTGTGATGCTTTGCATTTCCGTTTTCTTTTTTCCCCGCTTTCGTTTCCTTCTCTCTTGTCTCTCTCGCTATCCTTTCATTCCTGTAATCATCTCATTTCAAA
>JALIZH010023980.1:0-45083 GCA_030522465.1 Rhipicephalus appendiculatus | reverse complement strand
CTTCATTGTTATTGTCACCTTTCAGAAGACGGCATGCGGGCGGAATTTTCCTCGTCGTCACGTCGCTGACATAATGGGCTCATAAAGCTCTCCGTGTACCCATTATTCAGGAGGTTGGTAGTGATCCCTTTTTCTTTTCTTCGCTTTTCTTTGAAGCTGTAGATGGCCTTTGCGCGGTTCAAGAGCGTCTTGACAACCGATGCCTTGCAGGCGGTGGGGTGGTTGGAGTTGAACTGTAAATATTGGATGGTGTGCGTTGGTTTTTCGGTAAACCGAGAAGCTCAAACGTGCTTCCACCCCCCGCCCCTTTCCCGTCTCACTAGAACAGCCAGCAAAGGAAAAACGTTGTTCATTTCACGTTCCACGGTGAATTGAATCGCCAGCTCGTTTGAATATAGGTGTGCCACGAAACTCGATATTAGACTCCCTGATCATGCAAAAGACGACATCCACATACCTCAAAAACGTTTTTGGTGGTTCGGCGAACGTGTCCATGGCTTGTTTTTGAACGTGCTTCTTCGCCAAGTTTGCCACTGTGGCTGAAACGGCGGCAACCATCGCGGTTCTACTTGCTTGTTTGTAGAATTCACCTCCCAAAGAGAAATTGGTTGCGTTGATGCAGAACTCTCAATCGGCACAGTTCGTCCGTGCTGAGGTTCGTCCTTTCCCTGAGGTTTTCATCTTTCTAGAGGGCGGCTCGTGCAACGGAGACCACGAGGGGTACGGGCACACTCGTGAACAAATGGACTTCGATTGACACGAAGCACTCGTCACTGCCAATTGTCACGTACGACGTATGCCCAAGAAAATGGGTGGCAACAAAATGCGGGGGGGGGGGGGGGGGGGGCAGACTCTGTCGCCCACTAGGGGGGACAGAGTCCTGCGCAGATGTTCGGACAGCATGTGAAGTGGCAATGTTCTGAAGCGAACTATCGGGCGTAGCGGTATCCCTGGATTGTGGACCTTTGGAAGGCCATAGAATCCCGGCGCGGCTCCGTTTCTGCATATGAGGCGTAAGTAGAGCGGACTGGACTCTCGGTGGTTTTTGAAAATTTCAGCTAATAGCTAGTTTAGCTCCCGTTTGATTATGGTCGTGGGGTCTTTCGTGATTTGTTAAAGCACTGAGCTGGGCTAGTTGGTGTTGATTGATTGCTTCCATAATTGCTAGCGAACACGCACAAAGGACGACATAGAAAGTGACAGGACAAGCGCTAGCGCTTGTCCTGTCACTTTCTATGTCGTCCTTTGTGCGTGTTCGCTAGCAATTATGGAAGCAGTCTTTCGTGAGTTTCACGTATTTGGCGTTGCTGAGAAGGCTTTGTACCTTGTCTTTATAGGAGTTTTGATCAAGTCCCGGTTGAATTACATTTGTCTGTAGCAGGATGGTTATTGTTGGGTCTTTTCGAAGTTCTTGAATTGCAGCCTTTTCAGGTTTTCTTGGGTTTTCCCGTGGTCGTGTTGGTAGCTTCGAGAGTATTTCAATGGATTTGATTCTTACGTTGTTTCGTACCTCGTTGTCTATGGCTATGACATCTTCATCAGCTGCGACAATCTGTGGCAGAGGTGTCAAAGAGTTAATGAAATTGCGTCCTTTAGACAGAACGATTGCCTCGTGCTCAGATAGTTGTCTTGATGAGAGATTGACGACGCTGTTGGTGGTATTGCTGTGCTCTTTGCTGTTCTTCAATGCCGTGAGTTTACTTTTTAAGGATGTTTCTTTCACCTCGTCTGTGGTTGCGGCGACGTATCTTGCGAATGCATCCAGACACTCGGAATACGTCCGGCATCTGATACTCTTTTTGCTTATGGAGGAAGTATAGGGCAAGTTCCTTTTTCCTGATGATTCTGTAGCATTCGTGCACTTGGGCTTTCACCAAGCGGCGTTCGGGTTGTGCCACGACGTTGTTTCCTTAGTTATTCTAAAACAGCGCACAAACGGGACAAGAACGAACCACACGACACAAGCGCTGTGTCGTGTGGTTCGTTCTTCTCCCGTTTGTGCGCTGTTTCAGAATAACTATGTGTACCTACCAACAAGCCCGCTTAGCTACCGTGTTGTTTCCTTCCGTCGTGTGGACAAGGCGCTTGAGATGTTAGCTGCGTGGTACCTCGTTGAGGTCCTGGCACGTCTTCGTGAAGGAGAGGCGATTCTTGTAGGTTGATACATCCCGGGTTAAGTGGACGTACCGCGTCGCTGGCAGGGTTACTTTTAGGCCGTAGTGAAAGCGTAAAGCTTAATTTTAATAATAGAAGTTTAGAGTAAAAGTAGATAGAGAGTTTGTTTTCTTCAGTATAATTTTTATCCATGCAGACAAACATCTGTCAAATATGTTTACATTTAACTCTTTTTTAAAATTTAAACCTGATTGTCACGGCACTTACATCGGCGACACAAAACACTTTCCAGAAAGGATACGGCAACACCAAAACGACGTACGTAGCTTCAACGCGGCACGAAACGCTCTCGCAGAACACAGCGAAAAGATGGTCCATCGCATCAACTTCGACGCTGCCCGAGTTATCGACACGGACGGCAGCCGCACCAAAAGGCAATTCTTAGAGTATTTGCATATTGAAACGACACCTGGGAATATCAACCACTCAACTTGGACTCTACCGGGTGTATATACACATGGTCTCCGGAACCAGTTGCAGCAACAAGAACGACGGTGGAGAGGGCGACAACTGCTAAGAAAAATGGCTAGCTTCGGAGCCGACCGGACAGTCACGCCTTGAAGAAGAAACCACATTGGTCTCGAAACGTAGGGCCATATTTTAATTTTAATATGGTTTGAGTTTGTTTTCTTGAGTATAACTTCATTCACCCTCATTGACATTTCTTGCGTTTCTTTTTTTTTTTGTATTGAGCTTCGGCGCCACGAACAGCAGCTCCTTATGTTATTTCTTCTTTTTTTCTTATTCTGAAGTTATATTTTCAACAATCTTGTCCATTTAAGTTTTTTTTATATTGATGCTCTTTAAGAAGGAGGGTTTCAGCCAGCCTCCGGGAAAACGAGAAGGGCGGGGCGTAGCTCGAAGAGCGCGAACATAGAAATGTGTTCTTAAACTCACTCTCAGTTGTTTATTGTTTAATTTGCCTTTTCAACTTTTATTCTCTTTCTCACGAGAGCTAAAAGTACGCGCAAATTAGGGACGAAAACATGTGCACAACACACACACACACAGGCTCCACTTCCAGCATATGCATTGTTGTGAGTTCATCTCTAAAACCGCATTAGTGAATTAAACTTCTTGTTTTGGTGGCGAGGGTTCCAGAATAACCCAGCTGATGTACGCAGCTGACTATGTAAAAATAAAATACTTCACGTCACATCACGTGCTACCTACTGCCTACAATATTGAGCATTATTAGAGTAGCTACTAAAATATCCAATCTATTGATCATAGTGCCCGATAGAATCGTCGCAAAATAATTTACAAAGCAAGTGAAGAAGTTGCTTTTTCCGGAGTTATGGGTGATGTGCCGAGTGCTTCGTTGTAACTTTTTTTGCATTATGTGATACGACGTACTTGATATCCGAAATAATTTGTTGTTTTTACTTTTTCTTTTCTTTCAAAGCACGCAGAATTTTCTTTTTTTAAGACATCTTAGTAGCTTCCTTGTTCTATAGATTATTCTGCTCAAAGATCTTCTTGTGGTTTCCGATTTTCTATTTCTGCCGTCCTTCAACAAACTGTCAATTTAATGAGTGGCGACTAACTAGTAGCCTGCCGCAGCAGCAGATTCTGTTTCAGTTGCTCCATCAAAAGCGGACCAACGCATGGAATAATAGGAGACCTTCGTTTATCTCATCATTACAGCTTCCCAAATCGGAAAACAAAGCTACCAGAAAAGTCGACATCCACTACTCGTAGTGTTGCAATATACTTACGTGTGCTTGTTGTTCTGTCAACGGCACTACTGAAATTCCCGTGTCAAAGCGTGTGTTCGGCAGGCCCGTTTGTTGACGGAGCAGCACTGTGTCAATCAAATTTTGCTGGATGGTTAACCCTAATATGCTAAATGCATTTATCCACATTTTGATTCTGTGGCAAAGAAAACAAACATGAGCACATCACAAGGTGTAACGTAACACAATTAGTCATCGTTCATATAAGGTTAGCCTACAATAGGTCTGGGTAACTACGCTTGATAATGCGCTAATGAAGTACCATGTGATTCATCACCATGGATATGAAAAAAAATCCGGCAGATGCCGGACTTTCTTCCATGTCCAGTGGGATATTTTTCCTTGTTTTTTTCCATTGAGAAACAATGTCATGCGAAGCAGTAAACCAGGAACAGCCTATATCGGATTTTCTCGCTCTGAGCCAAGTGTCAGGAAGTGCTTCGACGAGTTTGTCTAAATTGAGTAGTTGTGCGCACGTACTGAGCTTTCTAGGCACGTACACTGGACTTTAAGGGGGAGCTCACGGTTCGACATAACGTCGGTACACACGCTAGAGCAGCTACGTCAGTTTCGTCGCCACGAAGTGGGTGCTATACGTAGCGGTGATGTACACATCACAAGTAGCGGTCGTAGGGTTATTCGCGATACGCTTGACTATACTTTCAGTGGTCATAGATGTGTATTGTTCCTTACATGATTAAAAAAAGCCGATAGACGGCGCTGTCACCTCATTTTCTGTTGCTCTCATTGGTTGCTCCTATAGTTTTTTTTTTTTTTTTTTTTTTTTTTTTTTTTTTTTTTTTTTTTTTTTACCGAGCGTCAGATGCCCGCCTACCATTGCCACGCAACCCTCCACCATTTCAGGTGCCGTAAACGTCAAGCTTGCGGGCACTTCTTTTGCCACAGAAAATGAAAAGCTCCATGCAAACGTAGGGTGTGTATGGAGCTATCGCAGCAGTGTAGTGTCCAGCAGATATTTTCTGAGGAACTCGTTGGCCAACGACCGTCTCAACTGCTTCTCGGAATGCCTCTGTCACTTAATGAGCAAACGTCAAATGAGAGCGAGTCTCCTTATTTGCGCAAAAGGTTTCTGTAGCGCCAATGGGCTCCGACGACAAGAGCCTTGTGGGAATGGTCCTGAAATAGAAGTGGGTTCCTGCGAAAAGAAGATCGAGCGGTGACCGCATGTTGAACGGCTCCCGGTCGATATCACCGCCTATAACCTCCGCCAAAGTCTCAGAGACACTAAATCGGCTTCCTCACGAGGAGAAACAGTCGACTGCCTCACCAGGGGACTTAGGAAGTTGAAGACATGCGTAACCGCTGTGACCACGCCTGGAACAACTGTTTAGGCTTCAGGGACTTTCAGTGAGCTTAGAGATCCAGCGCTAACAGTTTGTTAACAATCCACGTTCACACAACAAACCATGTTTGTGGACTGGTAAGAATCCCCAACGCGTACCTATTCGCACATCAGTACAATTGTATAGATATATAGGTCAGGCAATATTTAACAGCGGAGCTCAAAGCAGGCTGTAATGTTTCAAACGAGAACAAAACACTCTGACGAACAAAAAACTGCGCGCGTGCGTCGCCAGCACATCCACTCCTTCGCCACCAGCCACCGGCCTGGACACTGCGCGCAACCGCTAGGTCTTTCATTTTGAACCAATAGGTCCTTCACAGTCCATTATCTACAAAGCCGGCGCGTCGCGGTGGCTTGTGGCGCCAGAAGCAGACACGGGCAGACCGAAAAAAGTTTGCAGCGCCGATGTGGAAGCCGTTTACTGGAATCGCTGTGCGCTCCCGAGCGAGAATGCTGGTCCCGACTCGTTCAAAGTTGTCCGTGACGTAGTATGGCCAAAACGGCGAGAGGCGAATGTGATGTATTGAACTAGAACTAGGGATCACTTGGAATTATTTCGTATAACCTAACATCTCTTGGCATCGCTTCGTATGGCACCCGGACTAGTTAGGAGTCGATCAGCTCTGCCATGCCTTTAGCTTTGCGCCACTAGGGCAAGCTACTCCTGGCATATTTTCTTTCTGTTTCCTCGATAACTTAGTGATCACGTTCAATTATAGAACTTGTTAATGATTAGCTGAAGACTAAATCTATAATCTCAGAATTCTGCAGCACCTTTAAAAAGCACCGATTGAATTGTGGCCTGTGTGTTGCACCTCATGCAGTCCTTTTTCGTACCTTCTAAAAAAAGCCTGCGAAATACGCGAAAATTAGTGGCGCTCTTTTTTGAGAAAACAACAAAAATCAGCTACGCTGTGTTGGAAACGCTTTCATTGATTTGCGAGTAGGAAACGCCGTCTCGCTGATCATCTGAAATAGACTTTTTACGCATTGGTATCGGTGTCACCATATGACGCTGCTAACCTTACCGTTTTGAATCTGTCAACAAAGCGCACAGGGGTATGATAAACGCACACACCTCAAACCGGTAGGATTGGCGGATTCAACGCTTCATAACGATATTAATTTCTGTTCACTTATTTGGGCATTTCACAAAAATGCACACGAAGGGGGGCAAAAGGAGAATGTCTGTCTCCTAACTTGACCACCTTTTCGGGGGACACTTCAGGCAGGTACAGCAAGACAACACAGATATATATATATATATATATATATATATATATATATATATATATATATATATATATATATATATATATATATATATATATATACATATATATGCATAATAAATCGACGAGGATTGCTACAAGAATAGGATAAGTATAAGGCAATAATAGAAGAAGCAAAGCTGTTTTTCACCAAGAAATACATATGCATCACGATCAGCACCATTTAACATATTGTTACGGTGCAACTCAGGTTACCTATGTTTATTTAACAGATGTGGTCAGGTAATGATAGGCGATGATGCCGTCCACAGGCCGAACCAGCCAGCTTCCTCTTCCTTCGTCCATATCATCGCCCGGTTCATACCGTAGCATTGCCCGGTTCACAGACGAAGCCCCATCGGCGAGTCGAATCACTGGCGAAATGCGGGATGGAACCGCTTGAGACGAGCTACATGCGCCAACTGGGTTTGCTAGACCGACGACCAGCTGACGTCAAGCGTGCCACCACGTAGGTCAAGTCACTCAGGCGACCTACGATAACGAATGGGCCAGTATACTGCGATAAAAATTTCTGGCATAACCGACATTTTCGTGGGGTGGTCCACAAACACACAGTCTCCTTTTAGATGTGAAGCATCTTATGGCGAAGCTTAATCCGGTGGTGGTGGTGGTGTGCCGCGTGCCCACCCTTACTGCGCTTGCGCAAACACTTAAAAAAAATAAAAATAAAAAACCTCCTCTCCCCCTCTCTCTCCTCTAGGCATCCCTCCCCGCGGCAACCACACCCTCACTGCGCATGCGCCTCCCCTCCTCTCTCCCCTCTTACACTCCCCCCTCTCTCCTCTAGGCATCCCTGCCCGCGGCGTCTACACTCCCCACTGCGCATGCGCATCCCCCCCTCTCTCCTCTCCTGCACTCCCCCCCTCTCTCATCCACGCATCCCTGCCCACGGCGTTCACACTACCAGTGCGCATGCGTGTCACCCCCTCTCTCTCTCCTCTCCTACGCTCCCCCCCTCTCTCACCTCGCGACGCCGACGCCGGCAGCGTCTGCTAGCGAGTTTCTTGGTTGAAAAAACCGACTGCTCGCGCTGCACAACCGTTCACTGGCCACCCCGTATATATGGCAATGGATGTTGACCTCCAAGGTGGTGCCGGTGGGAGATTTCTCCTGTGCGTTGTTGAACAATAAAAATTCGCAGCGTGCGCGTTAACTAAAAATGGAGTGCGGGTCTCTGTGTCCAGTCGGAGTCTTCTGTCTCTCATTGCCCATTAGCCGCGATTGGCATGTTCCAGTAGGAAACACTGCTCCATCACTGCCTGCTTTGCGCCTCCCCAGTTTTCTCTCCTGCGCAACGCTGCGATGAGCGCCAGCGTCAACGCCGCCACCAGTGTCAGCGTTAGCGCCCGCTGCTTCACATCTACACATGGTTCCCTTTAGCGGGAGATGGTGTAATTTTTTTTTCAAATGAAACGATCTCGTAGCGTTGATCATATCGCTGCTTGGAGCGATCTTGCGATGCCAGGGTGCGCAGATGAGCAATTTGGCGGGCTTTTTCAGCACGGCACAATGTTTGAGCCACTGATTCGTTTGTATGAAGAACGAATGGAAGTATTGTATTGAGGCAGCTACGGAAATGTAGAGCGTAGAGTAGGTAGAACGGAGTGAAGTCCCTGGTTTCCCGCTTCTATGTATTATGAGCATAGGTGATAAATGGCAAGATCTCATCCCAGTTCTTGTGATTCTATGATACATAAATGGTCAGCATATCAGTAAGCGTGCGCTTTGTGCATTCGACGAGGCCGTTCGTCTGGGGATGATAGGTTGTTGAATGTCGAAATTGCGAAGTGCAGAGACGAAGCAATTCTTCCACAGTGTCGGCGACGAATTGGCGACCATGGTCAATGATGATGACCCGAGGCGGACCATGGCGAAGGACGATGAAGCGTAACAGGATGGAAGTGACGGACTTTGTGGTGGAGTATGGCACCGCAACGGTTTTCGCGTATCTGGTGAGGTGATCGACACAGACTATGATCCAGCGGTTGTTGTTGCAAGACTGCGGGATTGGTCCTAGCAGGTCGATACCAACTTGTTCGAAAGGCGTAGTGGGCAGCGCTCTGTCCTCTTGTGTCGGTCCGCTCGGCCGTTTCTTCATTACCACTTATGCGCTATACCAGTTCAAGTACGACGAACCAACTCGCCCAATCTTCAATACTTGAGGGTGAAGAAGGCCATACCGAGTGCTTGTGGGTCGCTTGTGGCGCTGGCACTTGTCGCAACTGGAGACGCAACTGTAGACTGACTGAACTGACTGACTGACTGGACTGACTGATTAACTGACTTACAGTACTGACTGACTGACTGACTGACTGACTGACTGACTGACTGAACTAACTGACGGACTAACTTACAGAAAAATATTGTGCTTGTCGGTGTAGTCGGAAAATTGAAATCGTTGACCAAGTACTCCGGATGTTAGGTTCAAAGCTGTTATCGTTATCAGCTGTTATCAAGTTGTCGCGTGCCGACGTATGTTTCTTCGAGTACAAAAGTATCAAAAAGGAGCACCAGAGCCATCGGGTGAATTTTCTTGTCGTATTTCTTCAGCGGAGGACACGCTCGCCACTTGTAGCGCTACATGCGGTGGTTGAAGGCCTCGTCATCTGGAAACACCGACGTTGTTTGAGAGCACAGGCGTCCTTGAAATGGTCTGGTCAGCAGGATACTTGACCGCCACCGAGTCTACGTCACCACCAAAAATTTTTTTGACAGCATCGAAAGCAGACGACTCACAGTTTGTCTCATTCCATACCAGGATGAGAAGGCCCACGGTGTCCTGTAGGGGAAAGCTAGTGTAGCGGTTAAAGTTACCAATGCTACCGCAGTTCATCTAAAAGGAGAGAATAGGTTAAAAAAAGTTTTTTTTTGCACTCGAATTGGACACAATCTCCATGCAGTTTTTTCTTGGGGACTGTTTTGTCGACCAGGCTATATATACATGTTGTTTACAAAGGCCGACACTTCCTCGTGGTTGCCGTGAAACTGAGAGTTTAGCAGTTCCATCATGGAATCAAACGACGCGGGCACATCCATGTAAAAGGTAGCCAGGTCACCGTGTGGGCCATCAAAGAGTGGCTGCATGTTCCTGTACATTTCAATAAAGTCCAGGGTTGAGTACGAACACATTTCATTGTTAAACACCTGAATGACTCGTTGGAAGGCGCTTGTCATCCAGGCGAATAAACCGAAACACTGGGTCTGCCAGGCACTTCGGGGTGCGCACAATGTCATTCAACGGCGATACGGGGTTTTCGCGTAGCCCCTCGCAGATGAATTCTTCCGACGCTCCTTTTGAACGTCTTCGGCACTTTGCACCCTTTCTTGCGCGTACTTCGTCAGTGTCTCCACCACTCCTTCTGACCTCCATGGGCGTCGTCACATGGAACACAATGCTGAAGTTTTGGATGCAGTATTTCCAAAACTGCCGCGCTCGTATCTGAACCTTCGAGTTGTCCCAAAACTTCATCTTTAACGTCGCAACCCCAATCAGTTCCTCCCACTTCAATGTATTCCAATAATCGGGGCTCACTATGGAAATACTGGATGAGATGATGGAGGTCCCATGCACTGGCGTTTGTAAACGAAATTGACGAGCGATTCGGTCGTCTGACGAAGCCAGCGAAGATAACACATCGGCATGTGCCGTTGCTCCAGCTGCAGTCGCGTAAGACGTGGACGTGTAGGGAGTGTAGTTCCTCGTGTGTGGAGTGCGACGGCAGCGATTCCGTACTGGGTGGGGCCTTCCTAGAATCCTCTGACAATGTCATTACAAATTGTCTCAGCTTCGCCGTCGTCTCTAGCGGGAAACACACCGTGTTGTATGTCGTTGTCGTTCTAGTTCCACTCAGAAAAAGTATATATATATATATATATTGTAAGCACATTTCAAGTACTTCATCGTTCTCACTTGTACATATCATCATCATCCCGACTCTTCCCTCTTGGTGTTCTGAGCCGAGGCAGACACTGCCAAATAAACGGTGCTGCTGACCTTGTCTGGTGAGGTCTTCCTGCGTCTTCCAGAGTGGTGGAGGTTCGTCAAGATCCCGACGTCCTCCTGCGTTCGTGTTCTACCTGGAGCTACGATCCGGTCGCCGCTTGCGCATGGCCACCCCCGCAGCTATGCAGTCATCCGACCAAACAGCTAGCCCTAACGCTACAGCACCGACTCCACCGGCTGCCCTTCCTTCGTACACTGTCACAGGCCCCATGCGCGAACCACCCATGTTCGCGGGTCTCCGCGGTGACGACGTCGAGGACTGGCTCGACATTTACAACCGCGTGAGTTCAGTCAATCGGTGGACCGAAGCCGAGAGATTGACTTATGTACCCTTCTACCTCACCGGTATTGCGAAAACCTGGTATTTTAATCACCAAACTGACTTCGTCAATTGGTCCGTTTTTACCACCAAGCTGCGACAAATCTTCGCAAGCTCATCCAGCCGTTCCGAGATCGCGAAGCAAAAGCTGGCTGCGCGTGTTCAACTCGCGCACGAGTCGTACGTTTCGTACATCGAGGATGTCTTGGGCCTCTGCCGTCGTGCGAACAGTGAAATGACGGAAGCCGAGCGCGTTCGCCATATCCTCAAAGGAATAGGCACGCTCGCATTCAACGCCATGGCTGTTCACAACCCTACCACGGTTGAAGATATTACCTCGACATGCCAGCGCCTAGACGAGCTGCAATCCCTTCGTCTCCAGCAAGAGAGCGATCCTCGCCTTACTCCTCCCTCGGATTTACGAGCGCTCATCCGCACCATCATCCGCGAAGAACTTCAACTGCAGGAACAGAGTCGATCATCTGGCGCCTCCGCCCAGGCGTCAGCTTTCGACCTGCGCAACCTTGTCAAGCAGGAGCTGGCAGCCATGACGTCACCAACAGTACCTCTCGCTCCATCAGCATGCCCGCTACCAACATACGCTGATATGGCAGCCATGACGGCGCCGACAGCATCGGTTGCTCACACCACACGTTCGACGACCACATACGCCGATATTGCCGCAATACCACCTGCTGCCGTCACGCCTGGGCCTACTGAAGTTGCCTATGGTCATTTGGCTTCTGTGGGAGGCAGAGTACCTGTTGCGCCCTCGTATCCTGGGTGGCGTTCATCCCGTCCCGTCTGTTTTTACTGCGGTATACGTGGACATATATCTCGTTATTGCCGTCGCCGCCATCAGGATGAACGACGAGGCTACGCTGACTTCGAGCGAGACCGGACCCGAAGACCCGATCCTTATTGCCCCGACTTCTACCCGTCCACGCAGCACCGGTCTCCGTCGCCTCCCGCGTCCCCGCGTCAACGTCAGGACTCCCGTCCCTCTAGACGACGATCTCTTTCGCCCTACCGCCGCTCTGCCTCGCCGCTTCGCCCCATCTCCTGCCTTGCTGACCAACATCCGGAAAACTAAGGATTGCAGTTTGTGGAGGGAAAACTGCGTCCTGTCGATCTCCTAAATTACCTCCTGTTCGCCCAGCCAATATGTTGTCTGTGACTGTTGAAGGTGTTCCTGTACAAGCTCTTGTTGACACCGGTGCCGCCACTTCTGTTTTGCGTAGTGACTTGTGCTCGCGGCTCCGTAAAGTCAGAACACCTTATGTGGGACCTGTGTTGCGCGGTGCAAATAACGTGCTGATTCAACCCGACGGACAGTGTACGGCTCGCGTTTCCATCGACGGCATACGTCACCACATCGAAATGATTGTATTACCCACATGCGTTCATGAACTTATTCTCGGTTGGGACTTTCTACATTCTGCTTCCGCTGTTATATCATTTAAAGAAGACGTCGTTCAGATCTCGGATACAGCGGATGCACCCATTTCGGCATTGTCACCCTCGATCTCCAGTTTACTCGTCGTTGAAGATTGTGTCCTGCGTCCTGGTCACGAACACGTGGTAGCTGTCGCATCTATCCAAGTAGCCGATGGTGATGCACTAGTTTCGCCTTATTTTCGTTCCACTTCACGTGGAATTCTCGTCGCCTCTTGTCTCCTCCGGTTTTCCTGTGGCCGTGCTTTTCTGCCCGTTTGCAACACAACTGCAGAATCCATGCTGTTGCCCAAGGGGATGACTGTGGCGACGATAGACGACTCTCCATTGACCTCCATCGCAGCACTTTGCCCGTCTTCGTCACCAGTACCGACTTCAGGTTCGAATTCTTCCTCATTTCGAGCAGTCATCGGTTCAGACCTAACGTCTGCACAGTCCGAAGCTCTATTGGCACTTTTAGCTAAGCACAAAGCTTGCTTCGATAGCTGTGCCACAACCCTGAGTCAGACTTCCGTGGCTGTACACCGCATTGAAACCGATGGTTCTGGTGTGATACGCCGTCGGCCATATCGTGTATCGCAGTCGGAAAGAAAAGTCATTGAAAAAGAAGTTGGCGACATGCTATCACGAAATATAATACGGCCCTCTTCCAGTTCTTGGTCGTCTCCGGTCGTTTTAGTGAGAAAAAAAGATGGCTCTGTTCGTTTCTGCGTTGACTATCGAGCGCTGAATAAGATCACACGTAAGGACGTATATCCTATGCCTCGAATTGATGACGCTTTAGACACACTCCAAGGGGCGAAATATTTTTCGAGCCTTGACCTACGATCAGGCTACTGGCAAATCCCCATGAACGAGGCTGACAAAGAAAAAACCGCCTTTGCTACGCCGGACGGGCTTTATGAATTTAATGTAATGCCTTTTGGCCTGTGCAACGCTCCAGCAACATTTTAGCGGATGATTGATACTGTTCTTCGTGGCCTAAAATGGAAGACCTGCCTCTGTTACTTAGATGATATCGTTGTTTTTTCATCTACCTTTACTCAACATCTTCAACGATTAGACGATGTACTTCAGTGCCTTTCCAAGGCTGGCCTTCAGATAAATACGAAAAAGTGCACATTCGCCAGCGAAAGTATCAAAGTGCTCGGTCACGTCGTTTCGAAAGACGGCATCCAACCAGACCCTGACAAGATCACAGCTGTACTACAGTTCCCTCGACCATCCAACCAAAAGACGTTGCGCAGCTTTCTTGGTCTCGCGTCCTACTTTCGTCGCTTTATACGCAACTTTGCTACCATAGCGGCTCCCCTAAATAAGTTACTAGTCGCTGGTGCTTCTTTCGCATGGTCCAACGACTGCGAGTTCGCGTTTGAAACTCTGAAAGGACGCCTGACTTCCGGACCAGTGCTCCGCCACTTCGACGAGAGAGCACCCACTATACTGCACACTGACGCAAGCGCACAAGGCATTGGGGCCGTCCTTCTGCAGCGTGATGCCTCCTCTAAAGAGCAGGTTGTGGCATACGCTAGCCGGACTCTGTCGACAGCTGAGCGCAACTACACGATCACGGAACAAGAGTGCCTGGCTATCGTCTGGTCGATACAGAAATTCCGCCCGTACCTCTACGGTCGGCATTTTACCATCGTCACCGACCATCACGCACTGTGTTGGCTGTCATCAATGAAGAATATGTCAGGACGTCTAGGGCGCTGGATACTGCGCTTGCAAGAGTACGACTTTACCATCACCTACAAGTCTGGAAAATGTCATCATGATGCCGACGCGCTATCCCGATGCCCGCTTTCGATCTCACTTGAGAGTACGTCCTCCACATCGCCTTCGAACGGCTCCGACGTCCAGCCTGCCTCACAACACCTTTTGCTCGCTGCACTGGACCAAATTCAACTATCTTCGCCCTCCGATTCCCGCTCACTTCAGCGGGCAGACTCCTACTGTCGGACTTTCATTGATCGCCTTCGCGGTGTCACTAAACCACCCAACAGCCGCTTGCGACGCCAGCTTCGGCATTTTCGCCTCGATTACGGTGTGCTTCATCGATTTATTTACCATCCCACGGGTAACAAGTGGGTGCCAGTCCTCCCCCGCTGCCTTCGTCTTCGAGTTTTGGAAGCATTCCACGATGACATTGCTGCCGGTCATCTAGGCTTCCGCAAGACCTACGACCGCATCAAGACCCGCTGCTTCTGGCCGGGCTTGTCCACAACGGTAGCCAAATACGTGGGCTCGTGCGCGTCGTGTCAGCACCGTAAGCGATCGACATCCCCGCCGGCTGGTTTCCTGCAGCCTCTTCCTTGTCCGACCGCACCTTTTGAATTTGTCGGAATTGACTTGTATGGACCCTTGCCGTTGACGTCTTCTGGTCACCGCTGGATCGTCACTGCAGTCGACCATTTGACAAGATACGCCGAGACGGCGCCTCTTCGTTCTGCTACCGCTACAGAAATCGCCGACTTTTTCTTGCAGTCCATCGTCTTGCGCCACGGAGCTCCTCGCGTTCTTCTGAGTGACCGTGGCAAAGCCTTCATTTCCGAGGTCCTCGAGGAAGTCCTGCGGGCGTGCAATACGACGCACAAAACCACTTCTACATACCACCCGCAGACGAACGGCCTTACTGAGCGCTTCCACCGAACGCTCTCTGACATGATCTCCATGTACTTACGTCCTGACCACAAAAACTGGCATAACATTTTACCATTTGTCACCTTTGCCTACAATACTGCGATACAACGATCTACTGGCTACAGCCCTTTTTTCCTCGTGTATGGACGATCTGCTTCCTCCGTCTTCGACACGGCATTCTTCTTTGCTCCTGCTCCGTGCAGTACTTCTCGGCCAGAAGACTTTGCAGCTCGAGTCGCGCATTGCCGTGAAATTGCTCGTAAAAACACCGAAGCTACTCAAGAGGAGAGGAAACGTCGCTACGATAGCAAACGACGCAACGTTGCCTTTAATCCCGGCGATAAGGTCTTACTATGGACCCCGGTGCGAGCGTCAGGGCTTTGCGAGAAATTCTTTCACCGGTACGTTGGCCCCTACACTGTTATACGACAAACTTCCCCAGTGAACTATCTCGTCAGCCCGCTTCAGTCTGTCACAGACCGCCGTCGTCGCAACACGGAAATCGTTCACGTGTCGCGCATGAAGCCTTTTGCTACTCGTTCAGACGATCTCTGAGTGGCGGCCAGGTTGGCCGCTTCGAAGAGGGGGGAAATTAGTGTAAGCACATTTCAAGTACTTCATCGTTCTCACTTGTACATATCATCATCATCCCGACTCTTCCCTATTGGTGTTCTGAGCCGAGGCAGACACTGCCAAATAAACGGTGCTGCTGACCTTGTCTGGTGAGGTCTTCCTGCGTCTTCCAATATATATATATATATTTAAACATGCCTTCATAGTCTTCATATACATTCATAGACGACACCGACAGCGGCACAGTGTTATTAAGTAACTTAGAAATTGAACGAAAGGTTTTTTTAGTGTCCTTTTATATTGAAAAAAAAACATAGTTGATCCCTCCGTCATAGGAATCGGTGTAACACGAAAGTGAAACTTGTCCTCACAGAAGTAGTTGAATGTTTACTGTACATTGATATAAGAGAGGTCGCACAATGTCAATTGGTGTTTGACAGTTATAACAGCGTTTAACGTGGATGCATCCATGTTGACGCTTGGTGTTACATCTGTAGCCCGAGGACTAACGTCCATGATCAATGATTAAACAAACCCTCGTGGTCGTAGATACTTGTGATAGCTGTACGATGAGAGCGGAATCAGAGAAAGCGTTGTGAGAGCCAGAAGAGCGTCACTGATTGAACGCCAAACGCGGGCTAAGGGAAAGGCTAAGGTCGCCTATGCGGGGCAAGTTAGAGTAATTGAACAACGCCGCCCGACCAGAGGGAAACGCAACGCGCTTCGTGTCTTCCCCGTTCACCGGCTGCGATTTTTCGCGGGGCGAGCAAGGAACGCGCGAAGCACTCGCGCGTGGCAGAGCTATTTTAGGGGCGAAGCTCCTTAAGCCGTGGGTCGTGCGTCCTCGACGTATGTAGTTGTAGGTAGCCACCTATCGTTTAGTTCTTGGAATGTCCGCTAGATGGCGGTACTTGTATATGATGAATATATTTAGGGGCGAAGCTCCTTATGGCATCACCTCGGCGGTCCTCGGTGATCCATGTATCCTGAGTAGCCAGTAGACACTGGATTTCGACCTCCAAGGTAGGGCCTTGTGTGAGATGTCTCCTGTGCGTGATTAAACAATAAAAAAAATTCACAACGTACATGTAAAATTAAAGTGAGCTGCGAGTCGCCATGACTCTCATCGACCCTTTAGTATAAATGCGCCCGATCTTGCGTCGTTGATGATGTACTGCGCAGAATTCGCGGAAGATTACCGGTTTACCGACGCACCTCCGAAGCTTCGCCCACTCATCATCATTCACTCCGTGGATATGGTGTCGTCATCTCCAGTTCTCGTCTCGTTTCCGAGAGGGCGCTGTCCTATAGACATGCGTACAATATGGCGGTTGGGTGAAGGTACGCTAGATGGCGTTGGCGGTGCAGCTTCTCTTCGATTGCACGGACCGCCGTACGAGTGCGCTTGCCGGATCGTGCTGCTTGGCGGACTATGGACGACGACCAGTCGTTGAAGTTTGAATAAAATTTCACACACTATCGCTTTGATTACTGCTGGGCGAAACCACTGAAGATTTCACGGTGTAACTATGATTGCTTCAGTCACCATAACTCTCATCGACCCTTTAGTATAAACGCGCCCGATCTCACGTCGGTGATGATGTACCGGGCAGAATTCACGGAAGATTCACGGTTTACCGATGAACCTCCACAGCTTCGCCCACTCATCATCATTCACTCCGTGGATATGCTGTGTTTTGTTTTATTATGGACGGATGCTATGAGCGAGGACGATGCTAGGGGTAGGTCGCCACCTGGCAGTGAGTTAATGCGTCGACAAAATTGCACTTTTCCTATTCGAAACGCGCCGAATGAGACGGACGCGTAGAAACAACGCTTCGAAGGAACTAATCGTGCATTTCACGGTCAAATGCATTACTTCACTTTAGCAAGAACACTGCGAGAGGACAGTGGTAGATATAAAAGGCTTTTTTTAAGCCGACAGTGTATGCGACAGTGGCGCAGTGAATAGCGTGCCCGGCATCTCTTGCCGCGGACCAAGAGGTCGTAGGTTCGACTCCCGCTGACGGAACTTTTTTTCTTTGTCTTGTGATCATGTGTATTTTTTCGACGTCATTTCCGTGACGGAAATACGTCACTCAAATCTTGGTGGACCCCGGCATAAAACACTTTCATGTTAAAAAAAACGAGAAACGCCAAGAAAGAATAACGAGCTTGATTTTGTATTTTCAGGGGCTGCTTTGGGGCCCTTAAAAAGACAGGGCGTGCAAACAAGGACAAGAGAGTTGTCAAGATAGCGCAAACGCCGCGAACTGAAAAATAGTGCAACGGCGGCAAAGCAGGTAGACAAAAAAAAATTAACGCAGCTTCGCACTGGTGTGTCAATTCTGAAGGAAGTGCGGAGTTGGGCAGCCTTACTTGTTTCTCTTCGGTTTTCTCTTTCTTTCCTCTTCTCTTTCTTTCTTTTTCTCTGTTTTTTTCTTTCTCGATGTTTCCTCTCTCTTTATTTATTCATTTCGTGTTAAAACACTTTCGTGTTAAAACGGCACTGAGTGCAGGCTTCTTGCAACAGCTTCTCCCGAGGCATTCATTTGCGCTTGCGCAATTTTTGCAGCTCTGCTTTGTGTTCGGTAACCTCGGACTCCGTGTGAGCAAGGTGGATGGGACGTCCCTGACGTGTGAGGCTGTTGTAACTTGCTATGATGTTGTCGTTGGAGTGCCGCAAGTACGGCCTCATGTTCGATGGGAGAGTAACGCTGTCGGGAAACTATGGTGTCTACGTCAGAATGAACCACCAATTCTGTGTCAATTTGAAAAAAGGTGGTGATATCGTGAAAAGTTTGTGTACTGCCGGGGTCGCCCTTGTTCGACTTGCTTACTGCCAACACACCAAAACTCAACTCGGTTGAATTGTGGGGTTCGTCATTGGTTTCAGACCTCGGGTGAAGTAAGTATTTTCCATGGGGTCGAAATATTTCACGTGGCGCGTATTCATATTGCCACGTGCGTTTCTTTTACTGTGTTCGGTTTCCGCCCACAAAGACTATCAGCAGTACTCGGCGCAGAGCGCGCCTTATTGTTCCAGAAGCTTCTCTTGCTGTAGTAGATCATTTTCTTAAGATTGCACGCAGGACCCTAACACTCAAGATTATTGCATAGCTTACGCGAAGACCAGTGATAAGGCTAGAATATTCGACGTGTGATGTATAAAAGCCGGCGTGCTCCAACGATGATCAGTTGATCGACGGACGACGCTCTGTCCGCCGCTATCAGTGCCAGTGGGTATCGCTGTAATCTTACTCTCCGTTTAACGGCCACAAGTTCGGCCTAATAAACAGTTTAATCTTGGACATGCCGACTACTGCCTTCGTCGACGTCACGACCACGTGACAATATGGTCGCGTCGAAGCCGCATGGTGACGTTTGAATATGGCTTTTGCTCGTACGATTCGTAGTTTTACATATTAACCGTGGTGTAGGATGCTACGTCAGTAAGCAGGCCAAGCTGTGTACGGCTTAGCAACTCGTTACCCGCGTTATAAGTAGGACCCATCTTTAGCCACGCGTCAGTGCCAAACTGGTACTCATAGTTAAGTATAGGTGTGCCCACGCGACCTTCGAAAGGAAACCGGTTTACAAACTTGGTCAAGCGGGGACTAGCCTTTGCCCACGACTTCATTCACATTGAAAAGTGCTGTCGCGGCACACCCGTGCACGCAGGTACGCTCTTTTCGTCGTCGCCATCTAGATCTTCGTGTCCCGGTGTGATTTTAAGACCCCAGTATCTCTTAGCCCGATCGGAGTGGTCCTTCTCCTGAAATGGTATGTAAGACTGCGGCTTCATGGGGTTGTTTTTCTTGCCTTTGTTAACGCGGCTCATGCCGGTGTCCATGGAGTGGTTCAATCCGACGGAGCTCAGGCTATAAACTAGCACGTCAGAGTTGACAGGATGGACAACTGAAGAGCCAGTCTTCCAAGACGTGCGTACACCTTGACAGAGCAAGTCACAACTCTTGTGAGAGATGGTAGGTAAAGGTAGGTGCCGTGAGAAATGTAAAGATACTACCGGTCCGCTGGCAAGCGTAACACGCTGGTCGAACTCCTGGAAATGTTTTCTCGGTGTCATAAACTAAATTGGTCTTCAGCATTGTGTAGGCCCATGTGGTGAGTATTTTGCTGTCACGGAAGACTGTGACCACTCAGTCATCGCGAGGCACGTGCAAAATCCGCTGAACGAGCTCTGAGGAATTTTCACCGTTACCTCCAATTCCTTCTCCGCCTTGACGGATGGGGGGCGTCTGAGGGCATCTGCTGCGACATTTGCGTACTTTCGGCGTCGCCGGTGCTTGAGTCAGGCAGGTATCGATTTGCGTCTGCTGTATCTGATTCCCCTTTATGTGCACGTTTCCGTCTATCTCGTGGCATTCCAGAGAGACTGCGGCCCAAAACGTATTGTTTCACAATATTCTTCGTGGCCCAGACCAACTGCACCTAATGGAGAGTGCGAGTTACCCGTGCGTCTACAAGAAGAGAGCCGCAGATGCCTGATCAGCCACAAAGACGTCCACGTAGCTTCTGGCCCGCTGGTAGGCTTCGTCGTGCGACTTGGCTATGCCGTCGTCCTCGCCCACCGGATTTCCGTTTCGCAGTGGATTCCCGGGACCCAGGTATCGGTGGCCTGAGAATAAAGGCATACAACTCAGGTTTACTTACAGAATTTCTACCCTTGCTCCGAACGTCTCTGTGTGTAGAAAAAAAGGCGTGCACAATAAGCGCGTGGACCAATAACACGTAACCTACGTGGCGTAAACACGTAACACTTGGCCCCTAAACCACCAAGAGACGTTCGCGTTTTCCTCGGCTAGCATGTGCGCGTGCTCCTTGTGTTTTGACCGCGCACGCTGAGGAAGTCCCTTTGCGGAGATGGACAGGCGAGCCGAAGAACGCGTTGATGTAGACTCGTGCAAAAGTGCAACACCACAACTAAATTTCCACATTCGGGTGCTTTCAGGGCCCTTTAACTATTTCAGGCAAGCATCATATTTTTTTTTTGCTTTTCAATCTGGCATAATTGAGCCCAGCATTCGTTTTAATATTGCAAGCCGCAAAAGAAGCACTAAACCACACGCTGGATGATCAGGCGCATGTGAACGATGGGAACGCCTTCCCAAGCGTGGCCAGCTAATTATTAGGCAGCAGGTGCTTTGCATTTCATGTGACAGCTTGGCATGGTGTCAAACGGCGTTTCCTTCTTTCCGCGTGTGTTTCCCGCTTAGACTAAATTCAGTGGCTGACAAGATGGCGCCCAGTTCGAAGGATCTGTCCACGTCGTCTTCTTTCCAGTCCTCTTCGTCGTCCTCTTCAGCCCAATGCATGATTTTCCGGCTGCTGGAGCACCGACCCGGTGCTAATCAGGAGGCAGTCGAGTGATATGGCTTGAGCCGCGCAACATTCACTATGTCAGTACGAGGGTGGACGATGGTGGGATCAGTAGGGATGATTTCGTAGGTGACGTCGGTCACTCGGCGTAAGTTGCGATATGGGCCTGAATAGCATGGGAGTAACTTCTCCGAAAGTCCCACGCGGCGCCAGGGGGGACCAAACCAGGACTTGATTACCGGTTGCGTAGTGTACGTCATGATGGCGAGCTTCATATACGCGCCTCTGATTGTCCTGTGAGTCCGCTAGTCGTCGTCAACTTGGCGCACCTCTTGGGCCTTCGTGATTGTTTCTCGAGCGTACTCCGATGTGTAACTTAGTCCATTCGGCAGCAGCGTGTCGAAAGGTAGCGCAGGGTGGCGACCGAACAAGAGAAAAAATGGAGCGAACCCAGCAGTGTCGTGTCGAGAGGAATTGTTGGCGAATGTGACAAATGGTAAGGTAGTGTCCCAGTCGCGGCGCTCGGCGGAGACACACATGGAGAGCATGTCAGTAAGAGTTCGATAGAGACGCTCGGTTAGACCGTTGGTTTGTGGATGGTAAGCAGTCGAAAGCTTGTGTTCAGTGGCCGCAGGAGCGGAGGAGGTCATCAACCTCTTTGGAAGGGAAATCGCTGCCACGGACGGTAAGGAGCGCCGAGGGGCGCCGTGGTGTAGGATGACGTTCTCCAGGAGGAAATCGGCAACATCAGTTGCACAGCTGATTGGAAGGGCCCGTGTGATCACATATCGGGTAGCATAATCGGTTGCTACTGCGACCCACCGATTTCCCGAAGCCGACGTAGGAAGATGGCCAAGCAGGTGAACACCGACACGGTAGAATGGGTCTGGTGGTATGTTGAGCGGCTGAAGGCGTCCGGCTGGATGGGTAGTTGGCTTTTTCCGTCGTTGACAAAGGTCGCAAGGAGCAATATAACGGCAGATGTTTCGGTACATACCAGGCCAGAAGAAGCACCAGCAAACTCTGTCTTAGGTCCGTGACACGGCGAGGTAACCGGCTATCGGTACATCGTGAAGCTGGTCGAGAACAGTCTCACGCAGTTGAGGGGGGAACGACAAGTAATCTGTCCGGGCCGTCAGGACGCATGTTCCAATGGTACATGTTGCAATGGCCTTTGGATAATGTTGTGCAAGAAAGCGTCCCGCCGTTGCTCGATTCCGATGTCATGAAACGCGGAGAGAGAGAACGTTGGCTGATAGGGTGGTCGTTGGACTGTCACTCTCTGGTTGGTCGACGGGATATCGGGACAAGCAGTGGGCATCTTGATGAAAGCGGCCGGTTTTGTAGATGACTGAGTAATCGCATTCTTGAAGGCACAGTGCCAAACGACCAAGGCGGCCTGAAGGGTCTTTCGGGGACGAAAGCCAGCACAAGGCATGGTGATCAGTGATGACTGTGAATGGCCGGCCGTACAATTAGGGGCGAAAGTTTCCGGCTGCCCAAAGGAGCGCCAAACATTCGCGTTCAGTGATGGATTACTTCCGCACAGCAGGTGAAAGAAGGCGGCTGGCATAGGCAGCAACGCGGTCTCGTCGTTGTTGTTTGTGGGCCAGGACTCCTCCGATGCCATAGCCACTTGCGTCGGCACACACTTCTGTTGGAGTTGAGACGTCAAAGGGAGCGAGAATAGGTGGAGAAGTAAGCAGTCGTACCAGCTTTCGGAACGCACCCACTTGCTCAGGGCCCGAGACGAAGGCAACGACATTCTTAAGGAGTTTCTTAAGGAGTTCAAGGAGAGAGCGCGCGACGTCGGTATTTGGGGACACAATATATTCACCGTCTGGCACAGGTGGGACAGGGGGGAGACGCCTATGTAAGCAACTGTTCGTTGAGGGAGACGAAGTTGTGCCATGGAACAGAGCCGGCTGGGAGGGCAACTGGGAGGATCAACAGCAGTAGGTAGAGCGAGTTGCACCACGCTGACAGAACAGTCTATGAAGGCCGAATTTTTCGACAAGAAGTCATGTCCCAAAATAAGGTCGTGGGGGGCAATGTTCCAAAACATAAAACATAACTGAAGTATGATGTCCGGCGACGCTTACACGAGCTGAGCACACACCAATCACGGCAGCTGTTCCACCATGGGCAGTTCGGACCACAGGAGTTAGGGAGGAGTAACGACTTTCTTCAGGCGTGTTCTACACCGTTCATGACAGACACGCGCGCCACATTGTAAATTACGGCCGTAACTGGTTCACCGTCCACGTCTACATTGATATCGTTCCGATGTGCGGGCACGGTCAGTTGAGGATTTTGGCATCGGGTCGTTATTGCAGCACCGCCTCTAGGAGCTGCTCCCGTCAGTTTTCCGGAGGTGAGCGCCGGAAGGAGCCTGGTGACGGCGATCGACGAGATGGGGGGTGAGCGGGAGAAACGGCGTTGCGGCGAAGGTGATCGGCTGGATCGAGTGGACGAAGTGTCGTCAGGCGTTAGCGGCTGTGTTTGCGGCGATGAGCGTGAATTACCGGGGGGGGGGGGGGGGGGGGTAGGCGACGGGATGGAAGGTAAGGCTATGGTGTCAAGTTTGACCACGAACGGCAATGACGAGAAATATGGCCTACACGATTGCTTTTGAAGCATATTGGCTGGTCGTCTGGTGTGCGCCACTCCATCTGGTTGCGATTACGTGGGGTAGCAGGAAAACGTCGGTTGGGCGTGACAGCGACTGGTAGATTCGGTGGGCCGTAGTCAGGTCGACGAATAGCAGATGTTGCTCAAGCCGACGTTGGCCAATTTCTGACGCACGACGGTCTGGATGAGGGAGACGGTGGCGTGATAGCTGTCGGAGTTGGGGCCTGGTGACGTGCGCGCGGCCGCGGCTTTGATTTCCCGGTGGACAATGCGGACAGCGTCACTGGAACTTTCCGTAGAAGGCACGCGGGATTCTTCGCGGGTGGATGTAGCAGCCGTGTTAGGTAGTCGTGCAAACTGGTGGAGAACACGGCGTCTCTTGGCTTCCTCAAAGTGCCGGCATTCAGAAATGATGTCCTGTACCTTAGATGAATTCTTGAATACGCGAAGACGAAAGGCATCATCTGCCATGCCCTTGATGACATGGGGGCGACCTTATCGGCTTCGGACATCTGCGAATCCACCTTGTGGCACAAAGCAATCACGTCCTGAATGCACGTAAGGTAGCGTTCGGTGCATGTCTGAACAAGAGACGCGAGCTCTTTTTGAGCGGAGCGCTGACGTCCCACAGGCCTGCCGAATAGCTCCCGAAGCTTTTGCTTGCATAAGTCCCAGCTGGTCAGCTCTTTCTCGTGCATTTCATAACATACCTTCGCGGTGTCTCTTAGGTAGAAGATCACATTGGCCAGTATGAGCGTTGGTTCCCATCGCATACGTACGGCCCCTCGCTCGTATGTCTTCAGCCAGTCTTCTACGTCATCACCATCGGTGCGCGAAAAGCTACCTGGACCTCTGGGGGGCATCCAAGATGAGGGTTGACGGGCCGGTTGGAGAAGGCGCAGTGACCGGGGAAAGGTCGACCTTGTTGATTTCGGTTGCCATCGAAGAGGCAACTAGGCACCTGCTGCGAAGCTTCGTCTTGCGGGAAGTGGGTACCCAGCACCTCCACCAAAGATGTTACGGGGGTAGTATATTTTTACACTACCCACACACAGAGTAAATTCAGTGGCTAAGAAGATGGCGCCCAGCTCGCAAGATCTGCGTCGTCTTCTTTCCAGTCTTCTTCGTTGTCCTCTTCAGCCCGTTACAATAATGACGCAAGACAGACACCATGTTCAAACTACGCGCGCAGCTTCGGGTGCCCTTCATGAGCACAACAGCCCGATGGTAAAACAAGAAACGGCCCTGACGGCGCGCAACTTCTCAGCGCGTGATGCGAAGAAGAAAAAGTGACGCAACGCTGGAGAACTCTCGGGGATTGATTCTTCTTGGTCTCATGCGAGGAACGCTGCAATCACCTTTCGTTTACTTTTCGGGCAATGTTAGCCCCGTAATAAATAGTAATTCACAGGCGGCCTGAATTGTGTGTTCAATATATAATGGGGAGACCCATCTAGCGACTCAATCAGTTCCTTATAAGGCTGCTATGGGCAGACCCCGGCAATAGACCATTTTCATAATGCGCAAGTGCCCTTCCCTGCGCAGCACATTCGCCCTACCGTTCGTGGTACTTCGTGCTTCAGGTGGAGACGTGGTCCTTGTTGCAAGTGGTGACATAAACATGCTGCATGCTTCCGTCAAAAGAGCCGACTCTACATTTCCCACGTCATAAGGCAAGCTAACTGTGCTCGAATCGCTGTTTGCAGTAAGTGGCTAGTAGTCATTAGTAGCGCAAACTGTATAGCAAGAAAGCTAGCTTTACAATTGTGAAAAATGTCTATTAAATACTACAGAAGCACATCGGAAATACAATGCTCGACGAAAGGAACAAAGTCGTCTTCCTAAAAATGGTCACGGAACCAATCATAGTCTACCACAGCGACTACAAAGCGATAGTCACTGCCATTACTCTAAAGTAATAATAAAAGTTACCCTCCCCCGCCATTAGAATGTGTGGTGTGTGATACAGTTTCGCTGGACATTCACATTCACGCTCGCGGGGTTGGATGGCGGCCAAATTTTAAGTGCGGAGCGCTTTCGGGACTGGGGCTCTGCTGACCAATATGACGAATATGCTGTCGATGACGAATATTCTGTCGTCATCTCAAGACAAAACCATGTATACGACAGCCATCTATAGCATAGCAGTGCATAGCAAGAGGGCACGAAAGCTAAGTGATGCCGTGAAGGAGCGATGTGAGCTTGAGGAGGAGGGGAAGGTGGAAGCGAGGGGCAGGAAAAAGGGAATATGTTGTGATCCTATGTCGCCGCTTGACGTCACGCACTCAAGGCACTGTATAGCATAGCCATTCATAGCAAGGGGGGTGCGAAAGGGAAATAGGAATAAGGAGGAGTGATGTGAGGGCAAGAAAGATTGGAAGAAGGAAGAAAGAGGGAGAAGCACAGCACACTGATTTACGGCGTCACGCAGGCAAAACCATGTATAGTATAGTCATGTGTAGCAAGGGGGGTGCGAAAGGCAAGTAAGACTGAGGAGGATGCAATAAGAAAATCACGGTCCATGCGTTCATTACAGCTGGTTATGCAGCGAAGCTGAGACGTGCGGCCCCGGCATTGAGCGGTGGGTTAAATCCTGGTGGCGCATCGAAACTTTTGTCAATTATTCGTATGGATAATGGACTGAGCGGCGAAATCTACCGGTCTTTGAGGACGTAGAGGATCATGTCGGAGAGATTGTTGACGCCACAGGACTTTTGCTCCAAAGTTCGACGTGTTCACAGAACGGGGACGACACGCAACACCAGTCTGTGCAGGAGATGGCGATATCCTGCATGGGCCGGCGTTGCGTGTCGTCGCCGTCCACCTTGGTGAATAACGCAGGTGAATAAAGCGGTGGCGATGAAATTCGGAGGCAGAAAAAGGGCTAGAAATGTCGTTGGCTTGCCGAGTTGTTTTGTCATAGCGAACACCTGTTTATGTTGGTGCCAGTAATGGAGCGAGTTTGGAACTCGACGCGTGAACCCCATGTCTCAATCAAGCACACGTCACGAACTCGCCCCTCTCTAATTGTTGACGAGGGATGGTGCTCCCAACATGACTGGTGCCTGAATGTGGCGATCTTTTCGACGGCATTGAAGCGGATCACTTTCATGAGTCGCTTCCACGCCTAGACAGTCCGAGCGCCTTATCTCACTGATGGCTTTGGAGAACGGCGTCCCGTGCGGACTTGTGATTTTCCGTCGATGGCCGAAGCATATCTGCGGAAACGACAACTCCTCCGCGTGTTGGTCGAAGAGTAGGGACACGGGAATCTCCCTTCACCGGGAGCGATGGCTAGGTAATACGTGCCGTCGACCAGAGGAGTTGAGTCCGCGGCTGCGTTTAACTCTGCCGTGCGGGTCCCTGCGTGCATGGAAGACGCGCTCTGAACGGTATCGTCGGCATGCGTAACTTCCGCAGTGGTTTCGATGGCTTCTTCGTTAACAGACTCGTCTAACGTGGCGGTAGGGATGTCGATGAGGCTTTGATGTTGCATTTCTTGTCGAAGCCCCGCCTGTACGTAGGCTTTCCGAGGAGACTGCGCTTCATATATACCTCGAATGGTACGTCATCAGCGATGTTGCACGGCAGACATTTCAGGATGTGTCGCATGTTGATCGGAAAAATCACAACTTGTACTTTGCATATTGTCCGTTGCCATATGTTAATTGCCGAATACACATGAACAGCAGACGCGGGGTCACTAGTCGTTCTTCGACATCGAGGTGCCTGGGCAAATGTGAATGCATCGGTGGGTAAACGTACTCGGTAAAGGTGCTTAAATTTGCAGACTGCCCTTGATTAGCGTTTCTTGCACATCCCACAGACTACAGCAGCTGAGAACCGCCGCGTCAGTACCACAATAGCCAATGATAGCAAGTGGTGAGAAAGGCAGTGGGGCAGATGGGGGAGAAGGTAGAGCATAGCATAGCCCTGCTTTGTATAGTTTAGCAATAGGACAGAAAGGTGAAATGATCGTAAGGAGGAGTAATCTGAGATAAATGAGGTTGTAAGGCGTTAGTTGGTAATGCGAAGTCTTGAATATGTGCTGTTTTCAAAAGATGTTGACGAAGAAGATGCAGAGACGAACACAAGCAAACGGTACAGAGCTCAACTGTCAAAAAAGGAGCGGACAGGGTACCGATGCATGTCAACTCACGGTTTCCTTTCCGCCATGGAGACCCAACCAGCAGCACGGTTGGAACGGCAGGGCGTTCTTGCACGTGGACGCAAGTGTCGCTGAAGGAACAGAAGTCCCTCCGCGACTCTCAAAGGCTGCGTTCGTGCTGCCGCTGCTACACTGGCGCCTCGTCGCATGTTCCCCGGGATTCGTGCAATGTAGAAAAATTCGCGGATGTTTGGCGGATTTCGTTCTTTTCGGTCAGTGTCTGTGTCCGCTATAAACGCTTCACCCTAGTTCAGCCGTTGATGCACTGATCTTCCATTGGGCGAGAGCTTTAGCCGTTTCGTTTGCTGGCCCTGTGGGCTTCGGCTAGTTCCTGCTAGGTGTTATGTACGCCCATCTTGAGATGTTTCGCAGTGTAAGCCCTGAATGGGAGCCCCGAAGTGATTTCGGTGGTCTTACGAATTATGATGCTCAGCTTCTTTACCTCCGCATTCTTCGGCGTGAGGTAGGCAGTGCCTGAGATTATTCGACTGCTCAGCAGAGCTTGGATCACATGTAGTGTGTCTTGCTTTTTAAGGCCGCTTCTACGGTTTGCGGTTCTCCTGACAATATGCGTTAGCTGGGAGAGCGTGTGCTGTAGTCGTGGGAGCGCGGCCACCCCGACCCATCTTCGGGATGGGTCGGGGTGGCATCTTCGGGATTCCACTTTCGGGATGCGCTTTTTTTGAGGGTGACGCTTGGATCGGGTTCATTGTAGGCGGCTGGCCGTCCTCACTTTGTGGACTTCAGGATTAGGTGTTCTGACTTCTCGTTGGTATCTATCGCTTCATGTAGGCGCATTTCTTGCGTTGGTATTTGAGGCCCTTGTTCATAACGCAATGCCGTGTGCATAAAAAGCGTGTCGTAGTTCTGGTAGAGCATGGAGAAGGCTGGGTACCTTGATCAAGGCAACTATGAAGAGCGACGGCGAAATCACCGAACCCTACGGAGTACCTATCCTCGGAAGTCGGAATGTGTCGCTGCGGAGGTTGTATATGCCCACTGTGGCCGTACGGTGCGTAAGAAAATTCGTCACATCGCTGTACATCCGAGACCCGCAGCCCAGATGTTCAAGATTGCAGAGGATAGCGTCGTGACTGACGTGGCCAAAAACTCCGTTTATATTGGTGCCTACAATTGAAGGTTTGCTTCTGGTCCTCAGGTGATCAATGAGGGCTTCCTTGAGCAGAAGAAAGATGTCTTGCGTTGATAGATATAGCCTAAATCCGAACATTGTGCTCGGAAAATATCCCTTGTGTTCCAGTAGCAGAGTTAGCCGGTTGTGTTTTATGTGCTCGAATAGTTTCTCTACGGACAGGGTTGCCGGTGGTGGCTACTTTGCGCCAAATTTCCAATTGGCGCCATCGCCTTTTTTTAACTTGTGGTTTGACATATTCCAAGTGGTTTTACTTATTCATCAATAGTAAAGACCCTGTTCATAATACTGCTTCTGTTCTATTTGGCTAGAAATTTGACGATAATATCAAATGACATGGCTACTTTGGCTACTTTTGGCGTGAGTTCTGGCGACTTTTCATGTCCACCCAACGGCAACCCTGCCTGCGTACGAGGAAGTGACACGAGGTAAGGGAATTGGGGCGCAGGTTCTCGATGCTGAGGGGCTTGTTGGGTTTCGATATCATGATCTCCGAACTTTTCCAGGCTGCCGGCATTTCCCCGTCCTTCCAGCATTCGTTCAAATATGAAAGTAGGTATTCGGTGGCCTGCTGCGGAAGGTTGCGGAGATGCCTGTTGATACTGCGATCCTTGCCTAGACAGGTGTTTCTGGTGAGTGTATATAGTGCTGCGCAGAGTTAAGCCGACCTAAAGGCTTCGTCAAGTTCGGGGTTTGGTTTTCCACCGTAGGCTCTGTCGTATGCCGTCCTGGTTATGGGTGGGTCTCCGCACGCCTCCTTCTGGATCTCTCGAAGGAGGTTCGGTGATCAGGCGTAGATTGTACAAGCCTGCAGAGGTTTAATTGCTGCGGCGTCCTTATAGGGCAGTTGCCCATAAGAGCGCGAAGAATTTGCCATGCTTTCGTAGTGCTCAGAGTTGCCTATAGTCCATTGCAGAAGGCATACTAGTTCTGCCTTCCTAACCTCTATTCATATTCCAGCGCTTGTTCAGTGAGCTGGGCGATACACTTCTTGAGTTGCTTATTTAGCTTGTCTCTTCCACCTCCTCATAAGAGACATGCTGGCTTCCCTGAGATGGAGGAGGTGCGAATCAACGGCTGGCGCTTCCTCATTCAGCTGAATTCTTTTGGTGTGACGTTGCGCCGTGTCGAGGACTTTCCTCACCCAGTCGTCTATGTTATCGATAGTGGTCTCCACATTGAAAGCATCTCTGAAGGAGTTCCACTCTTTTATCTGGACCCTTTGAATCCTGGTGGGCTTGCCAGTGTGAGCTACGGTTAATTGGACGATGTGGTGGTCACTGCCCAGGGTTTCTGGGAGACGGCTCCACTCTGCCGAGCGCACGTTTAGAGTGAACGTGAGATCTGAGTTTCTGTCTCTGGAGACACTATTTCCTACCCTTGGTGCCGGGTCTTTCCCAAGAGTTAGTTTGTGCTGCTGGGCCGTGCTGTGTACTCAGGAGCCTTTCTCCGTGGTGGTATGGTAGCCCTAAGCCATGTGAGGCGCGTTGAAGTCTCCTTTTATAACGACTTGATGACCATCAGCGCGTTTCTGCAGTTCTCGTAGAAAGAGGGTGAAGTGTGGCAGTTGGTCTTTTGGGAGGCTTTCCACACTCGTAACGATGAGGCTAATGTGCCATTTCCTTTCCGGTATTAGTTCTAACACGGTATGCTCGATAACTGTGTTGACCGGTTCGAATTCCTGTTCCGTGATATTTTTTTTTGTGAGTATTGCCGTGCGTTTGTTTGGACGTGGGCGTTGTATCCTTGTAGCCGCCCGTTCTGTGTATTAGTTTCTTGCAATGCTATAAGGTCGGATGGGTCTTGCTCGACAAGTTCTTGTGAGGTAGCATGCGTGGTCGGTAGGAACGACTGTTCCACTGTCAGATGCGCAGAGTTGAGAGCACGTTTGTAGTCGTCTGATTAGAGAGTGCCATCTTCAATAGGTTTAGGGCCCCGCTGGCGCTCGTGAGTAGGTGGAAACTGAGTGAGAAGTACTTCGGCCATTTGCTCGTGCCCTCTTCCTGTCAGGATGACCGTCACTTAGTTAAGTGTTGAGGTGCTCTTTGGAGATGTAGGTCGTCTTCACGTCTGCTATGAAGTTGTTCAGCTGCGCTTCACGTTGTTTTGGCGTGTAACGTGGTGATCTTGTTGATCATGCTTTTGGCGAAATTTGTCATCGCTGCCTGTAGAGTGTTCTCAACTGTAGTGTGGATGCTTTTCATGAGAGTTTCTTGTAAGATCTGGAATCTTACGCCGAAAATAGATTCCACATCTATGGTGGGAAGGAGGGTACCCGGCTGTCCGTCGTTCTTTTCGACGATCGTGGATCTCTGGTGCAGCCTGTCTAGAGGTCCCTTTGTTCGTTATATTTTTTAAGAAGCTTGTTCATATTGTCTTGCTGTTTCTGGTGGCTCTGTATTAGCTAGTATAGGAGCTTGTTGGCTTTGTAGTTGACTGTCTTGATGCTGTAATGTACCTTGTTGACTGTGCACCCTACCCTGGAGAGATTGCAAGGCTTCATTGTCAAGCGACGAAGACATGTACTTGCTTGTAGCTCCAAAGCCACTCGAACCACTTGCCGTGGTCGCATAACTCACTCATTTGGGCGAGCATGAGCGTGAGAGCGATCGGGATGGTGATCGTGCGCATGGTCGGAATATAGACCATGATCGACCTCATGTGGGAGTGCTGCCATCGCTGCTGTGCAATTTGATCGTTCCGCTTCATAATTCCGGAAATTCTTGGTCTCCTAGACTTTTGCGACAATCTCGTGCTTTGCGGCTGTCCATTCGATGCTGTCGGATGATGAATGACGGCGGATTGGGTTGAGGTGTTTTCTTGCTACCTTTGCTTCCAGTTTCACGCCCTTCACAAAGTTTACAGGGGGGTTTGCACGCGTGGTCGGGTGGGTGGTTGGTCATGCCGCATTTATAGCAGAAATATGGCAGTGGCTATGGGCAGACAAATCGTGATGGTGTCCCGTGTTGCCGCAGGTCCTGCAGTGTTACATCGATTTTCGATAGGGTCTGCATCGAAAGTCGACACTGTGGAAACGGACTTAGTAAGCAACATGTGATCCTTGGATAAAGGTCACCGCCGCGGACGATTGCCTGAGCATACGGGCGTGGAGACTTGCGTACCACGCCAGTGCGCAGAGGCCCGCCTTGAGTATTTCTTCACTCGTGCCGCGCAGAAGTCCGCTTATGACACCACGGGATACGTCGTCCGGGGTTCTCGTGTTGCCTTTTATGGTGAACGAAGTGTCGCCAAGTTGTGTGCTGGTAATACTTTCAAGTTTTTTCTCGCGTCTTCTCATTCGGCCATACTTGCTATAATCAGGTTTCGTAGTCGCTGCGCTTGCACGGACGCTTTCTCGCCGAAGTCTTGCTGTGAGAGGCGGCTGGCTCTCACATGATGCCGATATTGTTCCCACTTTCCAACTCGATGCCTGCTTGTGAGCGTTATACGACATTGTAGTCGTCAAATGGTAGGGGTGGTATCATTGGCTTGCGACAGTGCCACTATCATTGCTGCGTGGACGTTTTTTCATTGCGTGCCTTTCCATCGGGCGTCGTGTTTTCCCCGGCATCTTTCTTGCCTTTTCTACCTCTCGTGATCCGAACGCTTTCACGCTCAATTGGTCTGCCATTGCTTGTGTGATACGTCCAGGTAGTCTCTGCGTTTCGTATTTCAGTCACATCCATATGAATGGTTTTCCAATCTTCCAGCGTGGCACAGATGGTTTGAGTTGTTTTTTCTTCTGCTTGGCTCACCTCGGAAGGTAGTCGCCGAATGGTCCGCTGCCGGTGCAATGCTCCGAGGAGCGCTTGAGCGTCGTGAGCACGCGCCGCGCGCTAAGGGCACATCCCCGGATGGGCTTGCGTTCGGCGTTAGGTTTAGCCAGACGGGTGTGTGGCCTCGCGAAAACCTGGAAATGATACACTCACTTGGTGGTGTCTAGTGTCCGTCGATTGCTCTCATCTTGCCTGTTTGCTACGTACATGCCAAAATGGGGTTGGGCGTGAACCGTGATGCCAGTTGAGAAGCGGGAGCCCATGTGAAGCCCGTCTGCACTCCACAGATTTGTGCAGTTGCACTGAGTGGCATTTTATCTGTGCAACTGCACAAATCTTATTTTTTTTGTTTTCAAGTTAGTTCTGCTTGCTATGCAGTAAAGGCGTTTATTAGACTTCGCGATCGGCACTCGGCGGCGATGGGTAATGGCGACAGTGAAGACAGAGCACGGAAGCCAAGATCAAGTGGCATTTTGAGAAAGGAGCCGAAGAGGGCGACCGACTAGGAGCCGCTGGAGAGGGCGATCCATTATAAAATTCCAAGGCTTCACTACAATTACCCCGGGCATGAAAGGGAGACACGCGGCGGCCTAACACAATATCACTATAATGGTGTCGTGGTAGGCCTTCAGGCGTTCCACGTTGACAATGTCAAGCCATCGACGTGGTCCAAAGATGGCTTTTGTGTGTTCGATAAGGTGGGCATGTGCGTTCGACGACGCGGTTTGGGCAGTAGTTTTCCAGATAGGCGACTTGCCGTGGTAGGGACGCAGAGCCGTACGACCGCTCAAGGGAGGAACGTGGGCACAGCCACGGTGTCATCCCCGCGAATGCTCTTCTACCGCTCATGATCATGCGCAGTAAAGGTATTGGCCAGCTCGCGACACCTCTCGGCAAGCGTAGCTGTGGCAGAAATAGGTGCCCACTGAGATGGATCCGGCTTGTAGGGAAGAACCGTGTCGATAACATGGGATGGGTGCCTTGCGTACCATCAGAATCATGGTGAAAAACTACTACTGATCTGAGGGGCCGTTGTAGGCGTAGGTGACGAAGGGCAGAATGACATCCTAATTTGTGTGATCAGTGGCGACATACATTCAGAGCACCTCACCGAAATTATGGTTAAAGCATTCAGTGAAGTCATTCTTCATTCTTCATTCAAGAATATCCCAACCTTGTCCTTGGGCGTTTATGACGAGCATAAATGACACAAGGTAATATGAAAAACATGACATGCCATGTGCAATATGACTTGTATTCCACGCTCATGGCGCGCTCGCGGACGTTTTGCAAGCTTGATAGACACCAAATCTGGTATTGCGGGACGTGACTGTATAACGAACGTAAGTGGCAGGTGGTAACATGAAAATCTTGGCATGCAGGTCATCTACAACGCGATTTACATGCCACGCTCATGGAGCGCTTGCATCCAGTTCGCTAGCTTGATGTACACGAAGACTGGTATTGCGTGACGCGACTGTATGACGAACATAAATGACAGGTCCTAACATGACATGGATATTATGTACAGCATGACTTGCTCCTTGCTGGCTTCTTTGCATTACATCGATTCCCACAGTACGTGGGATCTGCTAGTTTTTTTAACACCAACATTATTCATAAATTTAATGGGGCTGTTTCCTTTTACAATTCCTTTAATCGAAAATGCACAGGGGATCTATACTGTCTAGGGCAGGGGTCTAAAACACGCGGCCCGCGGGCCGCATGCGGCCCGCGAACCTCTTGCGTGCGGCCCGCGGCCCGCACATCGCTATGTTCGTCCCATATTTTTTTTTATTTCCATAATAAGTACGTTCGTGAGCTACACAGGCATGACTGGTATAAAGCAGTGTTTTCCTGAGGCACCCCATGTGGTCACCATGTGTTGACACGTAATCGTGAAACAAACAACCGCCAGACCTGCGCGGAACGCGCAGCACAGTCACAGCGCAATGCTGGAAGAGCGTCCTTTCTAGAGTCTTTTTTTGAACACTCTTAGGGCAACTACTACAAGGACACTTGTACGGAACCCACTACGCCATAAATAATCATAATTTTTGTGTAGTGGCGAAGCGTTCACTATGCCATTATTCGTCATTTTTCGGGAAAGTGCAGTACCCGCTACACACTTGTAACGCATTATGTGCACTTTGTTGATGCTGTGGCTGACGACGATGGAGAATTATGCCTGAGGCTTTTGTAATGCGTTGAAGCATTGAACGACCCACTCGTTACGTAATTCGCATTGTGTGACGCCTGGTTGTTACTTTACTGTTCTAAAACGCTTTATTACACATGTTAACGCAATTCCTTACCCGACATGAAGCCTGCATAGGGTCAATTTGCAACGCAATTTCAAGCACCCGCGTAGCTCAGTGGTAGAGGGCTGCAACGCAAATGACCCGGGTTCGATTCCCATTGTCATAGGTAATTTTTATTTATTAAGTTTTTTTCTTATTTGGCGCGATAGTGGTTACGGACACCGGTAGCGGCGGCGGCGGCGGAAAACTACGGCGCAGAAACGGCCCTTGTTGTGATCTCATAACAGCTTTCGCTGTAAAACAGTATTTCAGAATCGGCGTCCGCATTTTACTCATTTTTCAGATCGGTATTGACATGTCGTTGGATGGAATGCTGGCCCCAAATCTTCTTCAGAAATGACCCGTATATGAGATATGGGAAATGTTATCTTGTCAATGGTAGTGTTTCCTGACAATGTGCACGAACGAACGCCCCCCCCCCCCCCCCCGCTCTCACAGTCGTCCATGACCCGGCCCTTGCGGGACTAAATTCTGCGACTGCGGCCCGCGGCCTGGGATGAGTTTGAGACCCCTGGTCTAGGGTATACTGCGCTATACTGCAAAGCGCAGTGGCGGTGCCCAGCTTAAAAAATTGTATGAAGTTGAGAGTATGGCGGATACTAGTTGAAGGGATCCGGACACCGACCAAATGATTTAAAAATGAATGTATTGACGTTTTGGTTCCCCCCATGGGAACCATGTTCACAATGAAAAAGAACGGCCCAGCAGTTCGCTTTTTTTTGTGCGGCGGAGCACGTGACCAAGACACCTAGCGTACATCGGAGGAAGATTACCCTCGTTGTGATGAAGGGTGTACGGCGTACTTTAGATGATCAGGGACTCTAGATAAAGGCGTGTAGCATGATTTCTCTTCTTGGCAATCACAAGGGCGTCTTTCCAGCCTGATAGCGTGTGACGTGGTTGCGCAGTGTTCGGCCACGGCATTGGACACAAAATGTTTATTCTTGACGTCATTCTTGTGCTGTTGAAGTCTTGTCTTCAAGTTGCCGGTTTCCCCCACATAGACATAAGGGTAGTCCGCACAGGGGATGACGTACACAACACCCGGGTACCTTTCCTTTTCAACAGGGTCCTTCACACGTACGAGTTCGTGCCGGAGCTTCCAGGACGGGAAGTGCGCAGTCTGCACGCCATAAGACCGCACAACTCGGGCAAGGGGCTTGCTTACCCCCGGAACGTACGTAATCGCGGCCCGTCTCTGTGTGGGTCCAGATCGGGCGGGCACTGCACGAGCCAAATGGCACCCTACTGAGTCAATTAGGTGCTCCGGGTAACCACACGCCATACAGGGTAGTGATACCCTGTATTGTTGGTGCAATTACTCAACTAACGCACAGCTGGGAGAACTACTTACGTTGTTTTGTTGAAAACGCTACCGAAGGCGTATGTTGACGTGTATTTAAAGTAGTTTTCATCGTATTTTGCCCGAAGAGTCTCGAACACATCTGTTATAACATCGTAAGGTATTTCTTCACTCTCTAGAAGAACCTTGTAGCTCAAAGAATTGTTGCCCCTCGCCGTGTCTTCTCGAATGAACGTCCTTGGTGAGTGATGAGTTGCTGTCTCAGCGAAAATGGTGCTCAAGTTGATATAACTGCAAGGAAACAGAAGAATACTGACATGGAATGTACAACAAATAAAATCAAGTGTCTTGATAATGCCGTGTTCTATTAAGCAATGTTGTTTTCTTAGGTACGAGCCAGGTTGTAAATCTCCCTGTAAGCAAAACAGCATGCATTGTTTTCCTTAAATTAATGTGAGATACTGCCGCTTCCGCATATATATGTAGAAACCACGCACTTTTTTGTTTGTTTTCTGGGCAGCACATAGGAAAGTTCAACCAAAGCTGCTCGTTTCATATACTAGGTCACATGGTTACAACCACAGGCATTCACGTAAAAAAGAAACGTAATCTACTGAATAAATGAATGTTGTACATCCGCAAATGTATTAACTAAGCCTTAGGTTGCACTCTCCAAATTGAAAAAAGTCGTCGTTATGCCCACAGTTCATGATTATTTGCTCTTTGAGTAATCACGCAACTGAAGTTATCAGTTAAGTTGCAGATATTATGTGGCCCGCTCAATAAAAGCCATAAATGCAGTGTCGCAGTGGGTCGTGCATGTAGAACGTATATGTGAAATTCAGACATATATTTGAGAATGCATCAGAAATATAATTCGGCATATGCTATTAGCACGAAAATTTGTCGAGGTGAAGGCTGCTCTCCAGGCCGATTCTGGCCTGCATTCCATGTTGCACCCTACAACACTCTAAAGACGTCAATGATTTCGCCTTTAGGTCCTTGCGGGCTGTAGGCAACGCCCGCAATTTTTTCATCTTTCACTTCAGCACAAGAGCATTTTGTTTACACGAAACCGCGATAAAACTGCAATCAAGTTTACTGCTACACGTGTCGCAATTGTCACCCCTCGCTTGACATGCTGAACCTACCAACAACATTGCATACAAGTACATAAAACGATTACCGAGTCATTATGATATCGTTCAATTGACCATTGCATTTCATTCTCTGAATTGGCTTTCACGTGGTCCGTATAATCACAACCAATATCTTTATATGCAACACTTTAACGATCACTGGTACTGTTCTGAGAAAGGCTGGTCCCCTGGCGGAAGCAATAACGATGAATAAATTTTTGCCTTGTGTCTTCGTCTTATGTCTATCCTTCGCCGGCATCTCAAAAAAAGTTTCTTATGTGCATATTTTTTTTCAGAATATTTCAGCAGCTATACCAGTTGAAAGTTTGGCAGGGTAGGCTTCCCGAAAAGGCATTACCTTTGTTCTGTTGTCAATTGCAAGCGGATGTGTTCGAAAATCCCAAGACCAATGTATGATATAAGAACAGGGAGGATCCAGCCAGTCACAAACAAGGAAAGGTGTGCGCCACAAATATAGTAGTCTTTTTTCCATCAATGCACGGAAGCGCTGTCGGGCTCCTGGTACCAGTTGAACCGTGATTATATCTGTCGGTTTGCGTCCTGAAATACGCACAGATTTTGTCGCAGCGTGGTTACGCGGTTGCCATTCAACATTTATTTTTTTAGAATATAGCGTGTCATTAAACATGAGGAATTTCTGTATAAAAAGACAAGAAACAGAATGACATTACAGTAACAACACTAAGCTAAGGTGAGTGTCTTTACGCTCTTGTCACGTATCTCGGGAGCGCTTGCAAATGGGATGGAATGGAGAGAGTCGGGAGACGGACGTGGCACGGCAAACAGACTTTATCACACAAAAAAAATGGCCAAGGGAAAACACACAAATTTCACGCGAAGACAAACATGCACACAATGATATGCTATATACATGAAAACCGGAACTAACTCCAATCCAAGCAAACGTCAATCCAATCCTAGCCCTAGCAAGTCACTAGCCAATATGTCGTCTCTGGCTACTGTCGTCGTGCGGTCGCGCCCTAATCGAACGTTCGTGGCGTCCGCTCGGTGCTACAGACTCACGGTCCCGTCGCAGCAGTACTCGGAGACGTGTCCCGGTCGTCGACGTCGGTCCGCATCAGTGCTCCTTGTATCCCTCGCTCGTACTCCGGTCGCCGCTGAAGTCGTCGTCGAACTTGCGAGGTTAGGCCTAGCTCCTTGTCACCCGATCCAGCCGAACCTGGCTCCCCGGGGATTGCCGAGTGGTAGGCTGCCGTACGGTCAAGAAGTGGAAGTTCTGCTGTTGTGTCGGAATCTGCTGTGGTGAGACGGCTGCAAACCCGGGGAGCCTCGCTGGTCGCATACTCAGGTCGCCGGCCACTTCCCAGGCCTCACGCTACCTCCAGAAACCGCACTACCGCTGCTTGCCGCAATTTCGACGCTGCCTTCCTGCGACCTCTTCCTACGGCGCTCCACCGAACAATGCCGTAACTTTGCTCTGGGTTTCTCGATCACGGCTCGGGTCGCGTGGCACGCGCTCTTCGCCGACGAATCACGTATGGGCCGACGTGGCAGAGTAGCACACCATCGGGTAACTTTCCATCCTTCGCGTACCATCAGCACTCGCATACCTTCGGCACGTGCCTCGTGCGCCCCTTACTCATCGCAGCTCTGCCTTCGCTCCTCCCGAATCCCGCGAAGTTGTGGCTCTGCCGCAAGCGCCTGAGTTCTTGCCCCGGAAAGATCTCTACCAGTTCCCATAACCTGAGTATAAAAAATTTAAATACCACGTCAACGCACCTACGCGCTTTGCCGCCATGAACAAGGGCATGCAGCGAATGCTGTCAGTCTGCTTTTTTCTATGCCCGGATAAAATATCCACGAGAAATCATCTAAAGAAACAGGAATCTAACAGACTAGCGGAGTAACTAAGAACTGCTACTAATTAACAATAGTGTCTACAGACTACATCTATAGCTTCCTGAGAAATATCAGCGTGTTCTCTGCCTTACCAGCAAACCAGCGAGATGGCGCGAAGTGCGAGCTGGGCGCCACTCGTTGCAACCTGCCCTTTGCCCTCGCGGCATAGTCGCCCTTGCCAGTGCGTGCGCGCGCTTATCTTGGGATGGGGGGATGGGGGGCGGTTTTACGTCGTGTACTTTCGCCGGAAAGATTGCGTCGTTTAGGTTACAGAGCGAACAAAGGTCACTTCGCTTGCTGCAGAGGGCCCGTTCACGAAAGAAGTGCGCTGTTCAAACACAGTGAAGTAACAACTATGACACTTGTTAGTTTGCGCTCGTCCTGTGTATACTTCCGCGTATGTTTCGTGTGCCCTTGTGTATGAGCGGAGCGTTATGTATCGAGCTGTGAACATTGTTTGTTCCGCGCTCATCCTGTATTTGTTCTTTTCGTGCGTCCTTTGGGCTTGAGCAGGGCGCTCCAAATTTCGATCTGCTTGGCGTTCTTCGCGTGAAATCCCAAGTTGTTGCTATCGCATTCATTGTTTCGCTATTGCGGCGAAACTGTTACTTTTTTCCCGTGGCGCGCAATCTAGATGGGCGTTCAAACAATTGCTGCCACGTAATACATTAGAACCTCATAGATACGTTTTCGAAAAAAGTGCGGAAAATGACGTACGATCCCAAGCCAGTAAACATTGAGGCTGAGAAGCCCATATTGAGGTGCAAGGGCAAAAAACGTTAACTTGTAAAAAAAAGTACAGGAACTCTTCGACATTCGTACTTCTGGCATCTCGCCGGCAGCCAGGTAGTTCCGGTCCTGACATGAAACAACGTCATGGTCATGTGTATAGAAACCCCGAGACAAACCGAATATTGCAAAATGGAACGCCGGGACAACCAGCGTGAATGTAAAGAACGCTATCGCCGTGGCAGCAAACGGAACTTGCGCCGCGTGAGCGTTGGTTCTTTTTGTATTGCCGCCTGGAAATATGGGGCTAGGTTTGCGGATAAGCAGAAGTAATGCTCTCGATCATACGCATTTCGGATACGATCACGTATGTGCGCAAGTTCACGAACGACTCGCCCTGTCCGTGAAGAAACTGCCGCCTCGCTAACGGGCTTAAGAAGCTCAACTCTGGTGACAGGACGAGACCGTAATGTTGTGGCAAGAGACACGGTACTGTGTATACCGTTTGTGAGACAGGAGTGGTGTACAAGATCCCGCTGACATGTGGAATGTCCTATGTTGGACAGACCGGACGCTGTGTTAATATACGAACCAGGGAACATGAGCTAAATTTAAACAAACAAAATGAATTCGCGCATTTGCGTGCGCACTGCAAAGCCTGCAAGTGTGAACCGCGGTTTGATAACGTCAAGATCCTTGATAGGAGCAACAAACAAACGGCTCGTGAATCTTTGGAAGCGATGCCAGCCAAATGCGCCCGTTCCAGCCGTTCACCGCCCTCTCTCTAGCCCTTTCCTACTCTCATCCATCGCCTAGCCTTCGCGCGTGCTTTGCGTTCATGGGAGAGAGCACCCGTCATGTTGTGCCTCACGACGGAAATCATATGAAGTAATTTTTTGTGCAGTTGTGTGCACATCCGTGGGGCGGCGTCTTGTATCCCTCGTGTTCACTACGTTGGCGGTCACGCTGGCTCTGTAAGAGACATTGTGTTTTGAGATAGCGCGTATGCGTTCGTGGAGCTATGCGGGCAACCAATGGGGACGCGTCACTGCGACGCTGCAGTGCATGCGCTGCCTTTAAGAGGTGCCTCACGAGCACTGTGAGGGGGGCGGCGGCATTGCTTCGAGCTTCAAAAAGGAGCAGGAAGGAACAAATTGGACAAACGCGTGATATTGGAGAGGGAAAACGCGTCTATCGCATCACCGTGCGAAAATGCTCGGACGCACGTGTGACGCAAGCAGCCCTACCCTACATGTGGCGTCGCATCACGACCACTCCCTGAACTAAGGCGGACCGGCGGCTCTCATTGAAGGGTGAGCGTTTGCACTGGCATTCAGTAAAATAGAGGAGGCGTTGGTTTCACATTCAAAAGAAGTGGGGTGAATTATGCATTAGCGAACCGTCACAACTGTACTCTTCGGAGATTAGATTTTTTGAGCGTTGGTTGCCCTGTAAACTAGGTTTGTCACTTTAGGCGCCTGCGTTGTACTTTTTCAGTGTATATATTCTCGTGTCCTGACACAAATAAATTCAGTTGGAAGTGCCGCCCGTGGTGTCGTCCTCGTCTTCTTTTTTTGTGTGCCTGTTTTTTAGCGGCAAACTATGCATTCTGCGCAGTGCGCGTAAAATTTGCGGTCCAAAGCGATATGAGAAATCTCGCGAAAGTGGTAAGTGTCCACGAAAGCGACAGCTGCTCGCGGCTATCGAGTACTCCGTCGCACGCACGCGATGATCAGTTAGCGTTCTGTCTTAACTTGAGACAGGCGGCGGTATGTTCGACGCCACTCGTAGTCGCAGCATCTCGCTCGGCGGGATGGTGGGACGGCAGGTGCAATGGCAACCGAAGGAGAAGTCCCCAAGCGCCCAAATTGCGGTTCGTCGAGTCTCCTAACAAAGATGGTGGCGAGCGCGCATCGTCTCTTTTGGCGTCTGATAGCCCGAAACCTTCCAGATACCCTCCAGAACAAATTTGTCCAGGCAGGTTCCTACAGGCCAGATGGAAGTTCAGCCAGAGAAAAACGAACGCCAACTGAAAGTCGGCCGCGCGATGGACGGAGCAACCCGAAAAAGTACGCGCTCATGAAGGAAAGTGCTCAATGGCGGTGTTGCTATGGCTACGTGACGTGGCATGTTCTGGAGCGGTGGCATGTGTGTGGAAACGAGTGAAAATTATTACGCCAAAACGCATTTTGGTGTGAAAATTTGCGATCGAAAAGTTTGAAAATTGTAGCAAGTTAATATATTCAGCCAATCTAGTGATAGCTAATAAAAAATGCGTACACGCACAAACTACGACGAAAGAGAGCACGCGCGTGCGTTAGGAAGCGTGGTCTTTGGCGCCATTTTTAAAGGGATTGGAGCGCTCCTACGCGCTCGCCAATGCATGGCTCTGCTCCTCGGAGTGGGTATTATTTTTTAGCAATGAAATCAACATTACTTTTTTGGTCGATCTATCCTAACGTACCCCCTTTAGAATAGTTCCAGCACTACATAAAGCTGAAAGAATCCGCCGGGCTTACCTTCATTTGGAGTAGGCTTATCTTTTTGTCCACCAACCCATTCCGTGTATATTCTGGTGCCATAATGAAGAAAACAAGAGAGATATATTTGTCACGATGTACCTTTGGACTAGTTGATCCATACATGCAGTAAAAACACTCCAGTGAAAATAATGGACCGGTTGATGACCGACGACACCTACAGAACATGCACTAACAACTGAAAGTTTATTCAGTAGTTGCGCAGAATAGATACTGGCTTTACATGAATAAACAGAAGAAAGAAAATTACTAGAGGTAAGACAGTCCATCACGTCTTTGCTCCTACTGCGCGTGCAAGACCGTTCCTGTAAGAAATATGACATATTTCTCAGACAGCATAACAGATCGCATGCTGACACAAGTTTCCGCGAGATTTTTTTTATCTCTAGGGCTTCAACAACCTCCCTTGTTAACCAGTCAAATTATTGGGAAATCACGCACCAGCAGGGTTCTCAAACCCGTCTGAGCATACGAGCCGCAGTCACGAAATTTTATGCCGCAAGGGCGGGAGAGTGCAGCAAGTACGAGCGGGGGGGGAGGGGGGGGGTGGATTCTCATTCTTCTTCATAAAAACGCGACACCTATATATATATATATATATATATATATATATATATATATATATATATATATATATATATATATATATATATATACATATATATATATATATATATATATATGACGAAGGCAGGCCCTCTTGCCCGAAACGTTAGTAAAATTTGCGTTCCGTACGTTTGTCGTCCTCTTTTTTCGACTTCATTTCCCACCGGAACCCTTGAACTTCGCCACCTCGCATATATATATATATATATATATATATATATATATATATGGATAATATCTAACGGGGTTTGACGGCCCGTTATGAGACACACATCCGTGGTGATCGCCACAATTATTAAAATGTTGACGCATTTTCTGAACTATATATACCTCCCGTTACAAGCAATCAGTTACTTTTCGTCAGTAACATTTTCTGACAATAAGGTACTATAATCGAATACCCTATAGCACCCTAACGTTATGGGTATTTCAATTGCACTTTCCTGTAACTGATTAGCTGTAATGAAAAATTTTTTTTCCAAAATCAAGTTGTAGCCAGTCTTCTACGGCAGTGCTCTTCCCGAAAATAAAAGCAACTACTCGGTAGGGAGCCGCCGAGTGATCGCTATTCTTTCACTTTTTCCTTGGACTGACATGCAACGAAGCGCGACGCTTTGTAGAGGACATGGACACTAGCATCAAAGCACTGCGCATCTACGAGCTGGGGTGCACGGCGTTCCTACGTTATAAAACCGCCTTTGCCTCAGCGCAGGCATTGAGAGAGGTTAAGTGTAGCAGCTGACCTCTTGACGAAGAAACTTGGAAGAATTAGTGTCAACAACTCTGAAAATCAACACCCGCCTAAAGTTAACAGCGTGCAACACTATATCACAGAAGCCGGTTCCTTGTAGTTAGAGTAAACTTGTGTGATTTTGTTTGGCAATAATATTTTGAATGAGCGTAATTCAAAACAAATCAATTACATTTCTGTAATTCTTCATTTACTCTTCTGGGTATGTAACGAACCATTGTATTCAATTGCATTTTAAAGGAAGTAACTGTTATCGGTGACTTATTGTCTCTAACGTCTACAATTGTGGTCATAATACATGGTGACCGCATGTGGTTGCCTCAGGAAAAGAAGAAATGACTGAGACAAGTCACATCGGCGTAGCCGATAAGAACACTTATTAGAAATGTTTGTATATTTATGGTACCAAGGTGAAGACAGTCTTGTACAAGCAGGCGCGGGCCACAACCGAGAACTTCGCGGGCCGCATGAGGCCAACGGGTTGCATGTTTGAGACCCGCGCTAGAGTTTTTAAATGGAGGTGTGCAACCGCAATCCCTGCGGTGGATACCTAGGTGCCCTGATAGCAATGTCGTTGTGTCGTATTTGTGCTTTTTTTAATCTCTCATTTTGCCATCTTCCTGTTAATCCTATGTAATGCGCGCCTCAAGACAACGGACTTGCGTAAACTACACTTTCAGTGCACTGTACAAACCTGTCGCGGTGCTGCGTAGTGCAAACAGGTTTCATACTTTCTTTATTAACCAGCAGAAACAGTTTTGAAAGCTTGTCGGGAGCGGTAAAGACCACCCTTTACTCCTGCCCTTTCCACCACTTTCAAGTTGTACGAAACAGAATGTATGTTTGGAATAGCGGAAACATTCTTGGAGTTACGTTTTTGCATTCTTGCACGGTTAGTGTTAGCGCCTTAGTTCTTCACCTTGAGCATTTTGTTCTGCAACGCTCGACAGAATTGCTCGCGAGTACCCCGTCTGTGAGATGACGAACCTAGTCGTCGAAAGTAATTCGCAGTCGCTGAACGCAGGATGTCGCAAGGGCATTGTCAAATGATACATAAACGAATGCAGCGCTTGACGCGCTTAAGATTGCGAAGAATGAAATATCAAAACTGGTTACATGAACTTAACGCTGGTACGCCCCGAAGACGTGTTTAGTTGAAAAAGGAAGGCCATAAATCGAGTAA